>PVLD010005973.1:0-105530 GCA_004027595.1 Dinomys branickii | reverse complement strand
CAAGCACAGCACTGGTTCACCTAACGTATCGCCTGTTGGCTCATATTCTTAGTGTTGCTTTGGACTTTTCATGCTCCTAGTCCCACCTGACCATCCGGTGTGCCTTGGTTGGGGCCCTACTGTGTCGCTCAGGCTCCCTCTGGCCTCTGGGCCTTCCCGTGAGATCCACCTCAGTCGGGAGGGGCTGTTCTCTGGGCCTTCTGGTGCAGCTCAGCTGGGTCCCAGCAGTGGCGGTGATGGTGATGAGAGAGGGCGCTCCCCATGCCTTCATCTGGGTAGCAGAGGCGGCAGAGATGGTGGTGGGAAGGAAAATTGTTAGTATCTCTCTAAACTCTGCAATGAAGAGTTGAGGTCAGTGTTCCAAATCCGGTCTGGTCCATGTTCACTATGTGGGGATTATAAGTACCTATTATTATCTGACCACTATATTGTAGTCTAAACTTTGATTCAGTGCTTTGGAACCACAACGAACTCAGGGCCACTGTAGTATCCAGTTTCAGGGAATGCCATTCAGATCATAACCTGTAATAATACAGTTCTCAACTCCTACCAACCCCCGCATCTTTGTTTTTGTTTGGTCTTTTGTGAGACGGGGTCTTGCTGTGTAGTTCAGACTGGCCTTCAGCTCACTTTGCAGCCCAGGCTAGTCTCGAACTCACAACAATCCTCCTGACTCAGCCTCTTGAGTGCTGGGATTGTAGGCGTGCACCGCCACACCTGGCTAACTTTTTTTAAACTTTTTTCTTTTGTATCAGGAATAGAACCCAGGACCTTGCACTTGCCAGGCAGGTGCTTGTGCTGCTGAGCTAGATCCCTGGCCAACCGCTGCATCTTGATCAAGAAATAGCTCTAAAAATGTGTTTACTTACCTTAGAATCACATCATCACAGGTATTCTTGAGCCCACACTACCATATAGGGCTGAGACAGGAAACATTGTGTCCTGCCTCCTACAGTAAAGTTCTTGCCCTGCCCATAGTTTATCAGAACAGATATCATCAGATATAATACCACAGACAATAAAACAGCACAAAGTAACTTTACCCAGTATTGCTTCTAGAGAGATCCTGACAAGACAAATGACTTATTTGGACAAGAACGTCTGGTCATCTTGGGGAGCCAGGATTGCAGGGGCATCCTGTTTGACCTACACAGTAGTAACTGATGGCATGCTTGAGGCAGCCAATCCTTGAAGATGCAGGCTGTGTGAAAAATAGACAGTGAAATTTTGAAGCACTGTGAAGTGTAGACTGATTACAGACTGGCTATGAGACATATTGAGAGACAGCTAAGTAATCTTTTAGGTAAAACTCTTGATTATTCATCAGTTATGACAGATTAGAATATAGGCTTTCTCTGTTTTTTGTTTTTTGTTTTTCTGTCTTTTTTGAGTCAAGGTCTTGCTATGCAGTTCAGGCTGGCCTTGAGCTTACAGCCCAGGCTGGTCTTGAACTTGCAACAATTCTCCTGCCTCAGCCTCCTGAGTGCTGGGATTACAGGCGTACGCCACCACTCCTGGCTCTCTGCTTCTCTTTCATAGCATGTAACATCTCACCTAGATTCCCCTCAGATTCTCCCAGGGAAGGGAAATTGCCCTGTGTCTTAGTTCTAAAGTACATATTGAGGCCACTATTGGGCTGGCCCAAAACAAATATAGATACAAACATTGTATTTCCAGCGTAGGTTATGATGCATGGTATTCCAGACTGTTATCCTGCTGGCTTTTCCTTAGAGGCTTTATCATATGCTATTAGTGCCTTAAGTGATTCCCCAAAAAAACTGTATGAAGCAAGCTATGCATAGATCTAGCAATAATCTACTAATTCAGCTTAGACCTGGATTGGCTCTTTCTGATCAAAATATACCAAAACTAGAAGTAAATGCTTAGTTAAGTAATTGAAGCACCATGCCAGCTCTTTTCCATTATTGTACATCCACTGCTTACAGCCTAAGTTGAGTGAGAAGGTGACCCATTTCTCAAACTGACTCAGGTCACTGTCCCAGGAAACCGATCCATTTGCTAGATCTGAGCTCATGGAGAAGCTCGTGTGGATCAAGGCATGGCTCTTGGTATCAGAACCAGAACCTCAGCCTGGGATCTAATCCTCTGGTTTCTTACAGATATTTTTCTGTTAAGTTAGAACCCACCTGGTAGTGTGAGCTTTCCAAGTAAGCATCTGATACCCCCAGAAGAGTCTTAACATGTGTCACTGCAGTAATTGTTCTCCTAGTGAAAGGAGCAAAAGGGAGGAGACTCCTGAACATCGTTCCACTGCTTTGTATTTTACCTACAAGTGGATGTGAATGCTTTGTATTTGACTGATAAGCTCCTATATGGAATTTCTGAACACACACACTTTTAAGACAAGGTCTTCGCATGTAGTTCAGACTGGTCCTGAACTCACCATGTAGCCCAGGCTGGTTTCCAACTTGCAGTAGTCCTCCTGCCTCAGCCTTCTGAGTGCTAGGATTACGAGCATGGGCCACTGCACTCAGCTGTGCATAGCCCCTTTTAATCGTGTGTGGAGCTGTGTATGGGGAGTGGGTGTCTGTCTCAATGTATGGAAACTTGAACTTGTGATATCTAAAGTGTAATGCGCTAACACTGTTCATGCCAGTATGTAGGACTCCTGTATCCTTTCACCCCAGGAGAGGATTCTTTAGTTATTGCACATAAACCCCGAACCACATCTGCGAATCTGAGAGCAACCTGTTCTCTGCCGCCTGGTGTGAGACTCTTCATTAGTGTCTCTGCCCGCTTCTCCTCCTCTTTGGTTCACACCGCACCTCACCACTGAAGGCGCTCCTTAAAGTGTATGTGGTATTGAAGGCCAGCCTTGCTGCACACTGAGTTCAAAGCCAGCCTGAACTACAGAGCGAGACCCTGGTTAAATGAACAAACAGACAAGCAAACAAACTAAATAACAATGCATTTTTCAGTGGGTTACCAAACCTTAATCATGGGGGCTGGGGATATAGCTCAGTGGAATAAGCGCCTGCCTAGCAAGCGCAGGGTCCTGAGTTCGATCCCCAGTACTGCAAAAAAAAAAAAAAAAAAAAAAAAGCAAACCTTAATCATATTGGAGAAGAAGATATTTTGAATAATGTTTTGGAACTTACTGGGCAGTATTTTCAATATATGCCTGAATTATTTAAATGAGTATTTAAGGTGCCACCTTGATATAATTGAAAAAAATGCTTGCTTGAGATGGGTAGGGGACGTGCTGGTGGTGGAAGTCTGGAGTCCCGAGGGGCAGCTAATGTGGGAATAAATGTGAGTTCACATTTAGACCTGTTGAGTTTGAGATGAGAGGACGTTCAAGGAGGCGCCATTACAAAGGTTGTGACAGATTTAGACACGAAGGGCAAGAGAACAAGTTTGAATTATTAAAATAAAAGTAACAGTTGGAGTCGGGGCCTTTCACTGAGGCCTAAAGACATACAGCAATGCTGAGCAAACTTTTGTCCTTTTAACCAACTTAAAGACCAACTTAAAGGAATACAGAAAGGCCTCATTTCTTAAATGGTCACAGTGAAAATGCTGAGGTCCTGAGTTCAGTCCCCCCACATGGCCACAAGAGAAAAAATATTACACGAAGTAAAAATAATGTCATTGCATTCTGTGGCAGAAGACTATTCTATCAGATGAGCTATTAATAGGTACGGGTATTTATTCTTCCCTTTACCCCTGTGACTACTTCCCAGATTTCTTGTACATATTTGTGACATGGAATTTAGGGAGTGGATGGTGGGCATCTGAAGAAAGTAGTGAGCCAGAGAGTGACCACAGGCCATGTACTGCAGAAAGACATTGTGGGTCTACGCCTGAGGGACAGAGTGAAGCCCAAGTGTAGCCCTGTACCACGATACCCTCCCCCATGGTGCCTCTCTGACGCCCTTGAGAGCTGCAAGTAAGTATTATTTCAATTATTGTGGTTTTTTTTTTATATGAGACCCTACAGAGGTTGAGTGATGTGGCACTCCAGAATGTATTAGCATTATAAGAAGAATGCCAATGAGAAACGTAGCAACGCTTTTAATGCACTAAAATGTTATCTGGTCACACCTAAGCAATCATACTCAGCTGAGGCGGTGCATGCCTATCATATCAGCACTCTGAGAGGCTGAGGCAGGAGTGTTGGGAGAGTAATGCAGAATGGGCAGTATCGTGACTTACTGAGACTCTGTTTCAAAATGAAAACAATAAAATGAAAATGGTGATGCTGCTCAGTGTGAAGGCCGCAGATGCAAACTCTGGTGCCAAAATTAAAAAAAAAAAAAAGAAAGGAGACAAATCAAACAAAGAAAAAGCTTTCTGTAGAACGATTCCTTGAATTATTTTCTCCCAGAATTTACAGGCGGGGAACTGAAGCTCAAGAGAACTAAAAACCAAGCTGGGTGTGGTGGCACACACCTGTAATCCCAGCACTCAGGAGGCTGAGGCAGGAGAATGGCTGCAAGTTCAAGGCCAGCCTGGGTTGCAAAGTGAATTTAAGAACAGCCTGACCTGTATAGTGAGACTCTGTTTCAAAGAGACAAAAAAAAAAAAGAACTAAAAACCAAAAGCAGATCGGCCTTTATAGTCAGGCCTAATTAACTTCTACTGGACCTTGATTATTGCATTTCGGTGTGTTCTACATGCGGGGGATGCAGAAATGGATCAAGTGTGCATCTAGTCCTTAACCATTATGCCTTTCCTGCTTTGCTCTTTTTTTTTTTTTTCCTGCTTTGCTCTTTCTCAGTTCTTCCTGGTGATTTGATATTACCTTGGAGCTTGGGTGGGGCTAGTTCTTGGTAAGACTCAAATTCAACATCACCTGCATATACAGCCAATTTACGGGAAATATTGACTCCATGTTGGTAGTTCTAAGCTGGTGAAAAGTTCTAATCAGAGTTGCAAAGGTAAGAAGAGATGAGAATTCTTATACACTCCCGGGAAATGTACAAAACGGCACAACCACACTGTAAGTCCATTTAATGAGACCTATTAAAAGTTAAAGATCCCCTTATTAAAAAAAAAGAAAAAATTATATTAAAAAAATGTAAGTATGTATGTATATGCAGCATATCTAACATAGTTATACTAATGACTTAGGTCACTTTATTGTAAGGAATAGTGGATGATTAATTGTTTGATCAATTTTGCATGTCTATATCTATGTTCCTGAATATACACTTCAAAGTTATCAATATGTAATGCAACAACCATTGTTGATTCCCTGTCACCTTGTCTGTAACTCAGTTTTGATTGTACTATTCTTATGCTACTTTGTGTCTGTTTGTTAATATGTTTTTGTTCTTTTACTTTTAAAATAAAAAAAAAAAGATCCCCTTATTTTACAATCTAATAATTTCACCTCTTCATACAATTCCTCTCAAAATGCTCCCTTAAATGTAGGAGACATGTAAATGTGTGTTCATTGAAGCTGTCTACAACAGAAAAAAATCCCAAATGACATAAATTTCCATCCATCTGAAAATGAGTAAGTAAATTGTGTGATCACAAAGCGGAACTCTGTATATTGGTTAAAATAAATGAGCGAGATGGCGTGCCTGGGGTCCTGGGTTTGGTCCCTAGTAGTACAAACAAGTAAATAAGTGAACTAGAACTGAAACATGCATAAATCTTTACAAGTATAATACTGAGTGGAAACGAGAAGATACATAAAGTATCTGGCCACTTATGATAAGTTCAAGCACCTGAAAGAATACTAGCTATGTCCATGTGTGGTAAACATTTTAAATGTTCAGGGTAGTGATAAACTTCATATTTAGATTAGTATTTACTTTTGCTGAGGACTAAAGATAATGACAGAACACACAAAAAGGCCAAGCCAAAGGGATCCTAAAGCAAATATGAAAATAAATTAATATTTGACAAAGCTATATGGGGAGAATAATAGAAATTCTCTGTGTTCTTTGAAGTGTTTAAAGGTATGTATGGGTCCTAAACTCTAGAATTCTAGGCATTTTAAGATTTTTTTTCTTGGTGTGGAATTTCTGCTCCCATGTGGAAGTTCCAGGTGTTTTTGATAACTAGTTGAAATATCACTATTAATTGACTTTTCATGATGAATTTCCCAGCCTACACTCTATTCTCCCTTTTCTAAAGCAACTGTAGTTTTATACATTCTCTTGTATAGTGTAGTTGCATAAGAATTCTTTTATAATGACATTTGATATATATTGTTCTGTGTAGCAATCAGGCAACAGAAAGAAGTAAACGAGATACATATATATATAGGAAAGGAAGAAGTGTCTTTATTTGAATGTGACATGCTCCTGTACTTACAAGACCCACAAATTCCACTAAAAGATTCATAGAACTGATAAACAAATTCAGCAATCTAGTAGGATACAAAACTCACAAAAATCAATAGCAGTCTTACGCACTAATAATGAATTCACAGAAAAAGTAGTTTGGAAAACAATACCATTCACAGTAGCATCAATTAAATACTTAGGAATTAACCTAACCAAGGAAGTGAAAAATCTCTACAAAAATTACATAATTCTGAAAAAGCACATCAGAAAATGGAAAGGACATCGGAAAATGGAAAGATAACCCATGTTCCTGGACAGGTAGAACCAATATAGTCAAAATGGCTATACTTCTATAACTGAATATAGATTTAACCCAATTCCAATCAAAATATCAACAGCATTCTTCACAAATCTATAGAAAAGCCAGCAATTCATGTGGAACCAGAAGAAACCCAGAATACCAAAAGCAATTCTGGGTTATAATAGCAAAACAAGGGGTGTCACCATCCCAGATTTGAAGTTATATTACAAAGCTACAGTTATTAAAGCAGCATGGTACTGGCCCCAAAACAGAAATGTGAATCAATGGCAGAGTATAAAGAAACAGCCCCAACCACATTCAACTATTTGATCTTTGACAAAGGTGCCAAAAATGTACACTTGAGGAACGACAGCCTCTTTACTAAATAGCAATGGGAAAATTGTTTTGTTTTGTTTTTTTTCTTTGGCGGTACTGGGGGTTGAACTCAGGACCCTGTGCTTGCTAGGCAGGCGCTTATCCCACTGAGCTATATCCCCAGCCCCCTAAACTCTTGGCTTTCCAGCATTCTTTTTTTTTTTTTTTTTTTTGCGGTAGTGGGGATCGAACTCAGGACTCTGCCACTGAGCTATATCCCCAGCCCCAGCAATGGGAAAATTGGATATCCACATTGTGAAGACTGAGTCTAGACCTATATATTTCACCATGTAATAAACTAAAGTAGAATGGATTGAAGCTCTAAATGTTAAAGCAGACACTTTAAAAAAAACACTTAACCTGCTGGAAGATAAAATATGTAAAACTGTTGAAGGTATATGTGTAGGCCAGGACTTTCTGAACAGAACCCCAGTGGCATGAGAAATAATACTGAGAATCAACAAATGGGATAACTTAAAAAGCATCTGCACATCAAAGGAAATAACCAACAGAGTGAAGAGATAAGCTACAGAATGGGAAAAGGTTTTTCCAGCTATTCCTCAGACAAAGGGCTAACCTCTATAATACATAAAGAACTAAAAACGTTAGACCCTCCCAGACAAAAAGATCCTGTCAAAAAAATGTGCAACTGAATTAAATAACCCCTACTCAGAAGAAATACAGAGAACAATAAATACCTGAAAAAAATGTTCATTACAGAAATGCAAATCAAAACAACAGTGAGATACTGTCTTTCTCCAGAAAGGTGGCTATCATCAAGAGGTCATATAATAACAAATAGTGGTGAGGCTGCTGGGAGGGAGGAATATCCTACACTGTTGGTGGGATTGTAAACAAGTACAGCCATTATAGAGGTCAGTATGGAGAATGTTATGGTTTGTGTCTAGATGACCCCAAAAAGCGTCATGCAGCCATGAGGGCCAGGCTTTTTGGCTGAATCTAGAGTTTGGTTCCTTATCTAGTACTGATATTAGGGGTGTGAGTGCCACTCCCGGCCAAGGGTGGGTGTAGCCTGCATACAACACAAGGGAAAGGAAGAGGTTTGCTCTTTTCTTTTGCCCCTGTTGCTTTTTTGTCTTCTGCTGCCATGAATGTTGCTTCTCTGCCATGCCACCCTGCCTTGGAGCCAGCTGACTATGGACTGAAACCTCCACAACCTGTGAGCTAAATAAACCTTTGCTCCTTTAACTTTGGGTGTCAGGTATTTTGTCTCAGCAACAAGAGAAAAGTAACTAAGACAGAGATTCTTCAAAAACCTAAAATATAAATTCCATTCAACCCAGCTATTCCCCTTCTAAGAACCTTCCCAACAGAGTTAAAGACATCTTATTACAGTGATGCAGAGATACCAGTAATCACAGCAGAACAATTTATAACAGCGAACTATTGGAAACAGCCTATCTGTTCATCCTTAGATGAATGGGTACAGAAAATGTATCCATATACAATGGTATACTCCTCTGCCATGAAGAAGGGTAACCTTGAGGCATTTGTAGGTAAATGGATGTCCTTTTAGACGATAATGTTAAGGGAAACGGATCAAATACACAAGTTTTACTATCAGATGGTTTCCCTTAGATGAGAAACCGAAACTATTAATGAAAAGAAAATAAAGGATAAATAATAGGAAATAGGGAGATCTTTTCCCAGTGGGAACTAGAGATGAAGAGGGGAGGGAAGGAAGGGAAAAAGAATTAAAAAAGAATCAAAGAAGAAATGGATTTTCTTTTTCAAACAAGAGGATTAAGAGTTATAGAAAGCAAGGAGGGATGGGAGGGGAACAGGACAAAAAAAGAATTAAGCTCTTACTTTTTTTTTGGACCAGGAATTGAACTTAAGACCTTGTGCTTGCCAGGCAGGCCCTGTGCCGCTGAGCTATATCCCCAGTCCTAAAAAAAAGTAATTAAGATATGTTATGCACATGTACACACTCCACAATAGATAGAATCATTATGTACTGTAAACATGTATTAATAAAAATATATTAATAAAATAAATTAGAAAGTGTATATTGCTGTGTTAGCATTCAGCTTTCATGTACACAAACCTTGTTCCTTCTGTTACATTATGTGAGTCTAAAGAGGACAGACCATATCTTACACCTCTTCAGTTTTTTCTCAGCGCCCGGTAGACATATGAAGAAATGTGATCTCCTAACCAGTAATTACAACCTTGCCTACAAAATCTTTATGTAGAAAGTTGAAAAATATGAGTTTGAGCTACATTTGCTTTTATTTTCCCAAAGAGAGAACACTAATGAGCTGTGAAATGACCATAAATCTGGCAGCAGAAGGGAAAAGAAAAAAGTAATGGGTTTGTATATTACACATTCTAGATAGTCAGCTCTGGAATGAGTAAGTGTGGAAGATGTCTTCTGGGGAAAAACAGATTTTAAAAAGTCATTGTATGACTATGGAATTGCTTTATTGATCATTACCAGATTTATTTTGCACTCCGCGCGTGTGTGTCGGGGGGCTACAGATACAGTGCAGACGTGCTAGGCAAGCACCCTACCACTGAGCTACACCCCCAGTCTGATATCTGTTTTTAGATGACTCTGGACCAAACTTTACTCACTATTTTGGAAAAGACAAAGTTCTCTTATGTTATGCTGTGTAACCACATGCAATCACATCTTATTGCTGTTCTGGCTACTCTGCCGTATTTATTGGGCTGGGCTTGAGAATGGTGGTCTAAAGAAACTAAAAAACAAAAGTTGTTCTATCTATGAATTGGAAGGGGGTCTTGAAAAAAAATTACTTTTTTTTTTCTTAATATACCTTATAAAAAGTACTTGGTACTTGAAGCAACCATTTGAAATAAGTGTTGTCTGGAAAGGAGGTTAGTCTCTACTAGTCCAAATGAAAGCTAAAGAGCACAGGAAATAGTAAATGGACTTGACTACATTGTCTCTTTTTTTGTTTTTTGTCTTTTTGAGACAGGGTGTCCTTATGCAGTTCAGGCTGACCTTGAACTCACTTTGTAGCCCAGGCTGGCCTCAATCTCACAACAATCCTCCTGCCTCAGCCTCACAAGTGCTGGGATTTCCGGCATGGGCCACCACACTCAGCTACACTGTCTCTCCTTATGGATTCATGCAGTTATTTTTGTAGCAGAAGCAGTGGTTGTTAAGGTCTGTGTCAAAATTACCACTGTTTTAGTCACTGTCTATTTTCCAAATGGACCTTTGTGATGTTTATTTACGTTACCACCTCACGCCTCTTTGATTTATGTGCTACACCAGTCAAAATATAATTCCAGTAAACCTTACCCATATTATCCTTATAACTAGTTTTTACTTTGCAGTATACCTTGAGGATATATCTCTGAAAGTTAATACGCATTTTTATCTCTGTGTTCTTTGTGTCCTGGCAAAGCAAACAAAAGGTACAAAAATAACTCTCAATAATTTATATTTCTGCACATTCACTTGTAGGTAAGTTGTTGGGGGGGCAGCTTTTTTTTTTTTTTTTAGGTTTTTGGAAACAGGGTCTCACTATGGAGTCTAGGTTGACCTTGAACTCATTATGTAGCCCTCGATCTCATGGCCATGCTCCCACCTCAGCCTCCTGCATGCTAGGATTACAGGTATGTGCCACTACACCTGACTTATATTGTAGATGTTAATGCTGAAGAAAAACCTTAACGCAAAGTGACTGAGAATTCCTAGTCATGACCTGAGTGTTCATCTAAGCCTCACACATTGATCACCGCAACTTTCTTTTCCCAAATAAAGAGAAGCAAGAAAAATGGTGGTGTATAAAAATACATATATTATAAATATATCAGTTTTTTGAAGTTCCTCTGGTCTCTTTATAACTTAGATTTATTTTCCCACAGGAATAGTATAATTAATTATGGTTAGAGTCCAAGGGAAGGCCGTAAAACCTATTATAACGTTAGTAGGTGTGGCAGGATAAGTTGATTTAGAAACCGGATCTTGTTTTCTTTTCTATTGGCTCATCATAAGAACACGACATGTTTTTCTCCTCTCCTCTCTAGGGAGAGGGTTAACATACAGTGATTTTTCTGACTCCTACGCCATAGAGGTAGAAGATTCAATAACCTGGAGTGGGAGAAGCTCCACAAGAAAGGAAATAGGAAATTGGACTTTCCAGTGGAAAAGTGGATCTTTTGAGCTCAGAGGGAGGAGAGAAACAGACAAGAATTATTTTATACAAAATGTGAGGACTTGTGCCAATTTCCAAATAGACCAGGATGGCATAGGCCACTGATGGTGATGCCAGCAAGGCTATCTTGCCTCAGAAGTAGTAAAAATACTAATTTATACAAGGCTGTAATAAACTAAGAGAGCATGTTCTAAAGTCTAGTGTTACTATTAAGAGACCAGTGAATAAAATATATGACTAATATAAAGCATAATTTAAAAAATATATAATAAATAACAAAAAATGAATCAACTCAGTTAAGCCAAGGGAAGGCAAGAAAGGAGATTTTTAAAAAGGAACAAGTAACAAGGAGGACAAATAGAGGCCAGGCGTGGTGGCTCACACCTATAATCCCAGCATTCAGGAGGCTGAGGCAGGAGGATCATTGCCAGTTCAAGACTAGCCTGGTCTACAAAGTGAGTTCAAGGCCAGCCTGAACTGCATAGTGAAACCCTGTCTCAAAACAAAAACAAAAACAAAAACAAAAACAAAAAGAAACAGAAAAAAACAAACAAAACCAAGTAGGACAAATAGAAAAATAATAGATGGTAGCTGGGAACCCAAATATATCATTAATTATCCTTTTTAAAATGGTGTAATATTCCATTAAAAGACACAGATTAATATGCTAGCTTATTAAAGATTATATTTGCTTTTTACAAAAGATACAAGAGGTATAATGCTAACATAGTAACACAGAAAGTTTAAGAATAGAAAAAGCAACTGGACATGATAGCACATACCTGTAATCTCAGCACTCTGGGAGGCTGAGAAAGGAGAATCAGAAATTAGAATCAGAAATTAGAGCCCAACCTAGACAACTTTTGAGACCATGTCTCAAAAAAAAAAAGCTGGAGATGTAGCTCAGTGTAAAAATCCTGGGTTCACCTGGGTTCAGTCGCCACTCCAAAAAAAAAAAAAAAGGAAAGAATAGGTAAAGACATGTTCACATGCAAACACCAACCCTAAAGTTGATAGAGTCATAAAATAACATACAAAGTAGACTTTTAGGAAAGACACATTATTGAAAATAAAGGGAAAAGTTTCATAATAAAAATATCAACCCATCAGGAACATGTGATAATCCTGTTTCTCTTAATAATTAGCAACATACTTCATCTGTTCCTTTTTGTTTTTTACTTTTTTTCCGGTACCGGGGATCGAACTCAGGGCCTTGTGCTTACCGGGCAAGCACTTACACCACTGAGCTATACCTCCAGCCCAGCAATATACTTCAAAGTATGTAAAGCAAAAAGTTAACAAAACTGCAAGTAGAGACAAATCTGCAGTAACAGTAGGAGCTTCTGATGCATTTCTCAGCAACCAACATACAAAGGGGACAAAAATAGCAAGAAAACATATTTAAACATCATGACTAATGAAGTTAACAGAACTGAGATATGTGGAAGAGTATTTCATCCTGTAGTGGATTCATAGCTGGTAGTCAACTTGTAACACCCGGCTGAACTGAATCAGCATGGTGCTGGGTGTTGAAGGCTGGCCTGGGGATTGTTGCCAGCAGCATAAAAAGGAGAACTGGAGGGGAAGACAAGATGGGGCTGTTGGTTCTCCTGGGGGCTGTTGGTTCCCTTGGAGAAGCTTGTCCTGCTGGCTTTCCTGATATGAACTTGGATGTTCTCATCATCAGAAGAGCTTGGGACCTTGTCTCTGAGAATGGCTATGGTTCACTTTGGGGGAGCTCTGGTCCTTACTTTGAACATTGCCTCTTGGCTCTGGAGGGGAAGATGGTGCACAAGTCAGTCTCCTGGAGAAGATTGTCCTGTTGACTTTCCTGGTATGAACTCAGATGTTCTCATCATCAGAGGAGCTCAGGCCCTCCATGTCACCAAGGATGGCTGTGGTACTTTTCAGGGAGCTCTGGTTCTTACTTTGAGCGTTGCTTCTTGGCTCCAGTGCAGATCCTTCATCCTGCTGGCACAGACTTTCTAGCTTCCACCACTGACCTTTGGGCCTTCCCAGTGCAGATCCGTGAAACAGGCCTGCATAAGACAATGTCATGGGCTCTGGGCCTCCAGTTGGATTCATGGGAGGCATTGTTATGGGCTCTAGGTCTTTCAGCTGGACTCATGCAGGACATTGCTGTGGGATTCTTTGCGTCTTTAGTGTGTGGACAGATTTCCTGCACTCTTGCACTTGACTATTTGGGTCACAACTATAAATAATCCTATAAATAATGTGTCCTGCATTAAATTATTTCCCTTGCGGACCCTGCCTACAGCACATCCCAAAACTGCATTTCATATGAACATGAAGTATTTACTGAATGTGACAATAACTTGGGCTATGGAGCACACTTCAACATATTTTAAAATATTAAAATTATATTCTTGGAGCAGAGGAAAATTAGGCTAATAATCAATGATTTCCCCCCAAAATGTAAAGTGCATAGAAATGAAAGAGTATAATAATACTCTGCACTGGCCTATGTCCCCAGACCTTTATTTATTTTTAGTCAGGGTTTAGTCACAGTTTTGCTAAGTTGCTAAACTACCCAGGTTGGGCTAAAACTTGTGATATTCCTGCCGCAGCCTCCCAGAGTTCAGTATTAATTCTGAAGAATCCATGGGGTAGGAAAAATGGTACAGTAGAAATTGGCAGCAAATTACACCCTCTCTGGGACCTAGAATCAAGACACCTGGAAAACAACAGCTGAGTGAAGAGATGAAGAAAAGTAGATTTCTGGGAATCAGGAGGGAACTGACTGGAAAAATAGAAACTACAGGAAAGCTAGAGAAACAGCACAACGCGGAAAAAAGAATAAAGCAGTTGGGAAATGAATCACAGCTCCTTGCAAGGGGGATTATCTCCAATAACACAAGTTAAACCTGGAGAGAATTGGCAGCCCCCAGGGGAAACCACAGGCTGGGCCAGCATCCTTGGCTCTGAGAAGAGCCCGTGGTTATTATAAAAACGTATTGCAAAAACTGGAGTTTAACTCTGAAAACGACTCCTTCCACAGGGCAGACTAGAATTAGAAAAGAAATCCAGTACAGCAGCCGTTGTACTTGAGAATATTTAATCAGAGCCATGTTGGGAAGGGGTTGTTTTAGACTGAGCTACAGAACAACTATGCTTCAGGGTTTTTGGTGTCAGCCTACTATGGTGACTCGGTGGGTGATGGCCAGAGTCAGGAGCAGAGAGAGCGTAGGCTAAATGTAAACTTCTTGAAAAGTGTAAACTCAGGCTGGAAAGGCTATGGGGATCCTGCCCTTCTAGTTAAGAAGCCAGGCTGGTTGTGTTGGCTCTCAGCAGGGCCTGTGTCTGAAAGTGCTAGTGTTAAGATCAGCAGACCTGCCCTCTCGCCTTCACCCAGCACAGAGCTAGGCGGTCTGTTTGCTTTCTCCATCTGCCAGTGCGGTCAGGAATATGGGATAGCCTCGAGTGTATGGCCAGAGGGGGCACTGGAGCGGGAAGGGCATCTCACAGACCCACAGGCTGCAAAGCTAGGTGAAGGCCAGGACTTGGGAAGCACAGCAGGGACAAGGAAACTAAGATTGGCCAGAGTGACTACAGCCCGAGGGCAAACACCATCTGTAGGCCACACCCAGCCGGAAAGAAAGGGCAGGATTCGGCATTCACACAGGGGAATGTGCGTGTGTGGAAACAACATAGCTCTTAGCAGTGACTCATTATCCCTCTCGCAGATCTGGTGGATTCCAACAGTGTGAACTCTGAACAGAAATCATTCACTGAAAAGCTTGGAGGAATTTTTTGTGCTCATTTCCTTTTACTAGTTTTTGGGGTTTGGGGATTTTTTCTCTTTTTTTCTTTTTTGCTCTCCTTTTCCTTGTTTGTTCTTTTCTGTTACTTCTATCTAATTTTGTTAATTTTCTTTTATTCCTCAATGGGATTCCTTATCTCACTTTTCTCTCCTCATTCTCTTTATTTTTCAAAGTTGATTGTATTATGGTTGTTGATTTTGTTGCTATAGCCAGGGTAACATAGTTGTTGCTATTCATTGGTGTTTACTATATGCCAATATCTAGTTTGCTTTGTGTCATCAACAATACTGTGGTTCATCTACGGAGAACTGGGTACTAGACCAGTTACACTGCACCTCTTCTCCCAAGTTAACAGAAGCGGTCAAATCCTAGAGCAGAGGAAAAGCCTATAGTTAGCAATGGCCAGAGCGGTCACTGAAAAGCAGACAACAATGAAACACATCTCCATAGTAGCGACAAAGTCTTTTCATGATAATTGACCCACAAAACTCAGCACCAAAAATAAAGAAATAAAAATTATTTAAAAACTAAGAGAAAGGTCAGAAAGCAGCAAAATGCTTCCAGAAACTCCGAACTCCCCCAAAGCTGATCCATGTAGCGTTGGTGGAAAGGAAATGAAAAAAATCCAAACAGCTGAATTATGTGAAATGATAAAAGACACAAAAAAGTAAGGTGTTCTGTGGGCTTGATGATGATATATCTAAACAGATAATGGACTAATAGAAAAAGAAGTGTAAGCGTACAGAAGACACTAATAAAAAGATAATAAATGTAATATAAAATATATCATAAGAATAATGTTATAATTCTATAATATAAATATATAAAATAAAATAATGATATTAATAAAATGGTAGAAAGCATGAATGATCAGTTTAGCAAAGAATTAGTCTATGAAAAGGTACCAACAAAAATCGAGGAGTTTCTATCAAAAAGTATGGGCAGCAGAAGTAACAATGTGAAGACAGTATCAGAGCGAAAAGATAGGACAGATGCAGGTGACTGTATGCTTAGAGATACCTTAAACACAACAAAAGAATGTAGAAAATAGACGTAACATCTCTAGATGATGCAAAGAAGACTAATGCAAGATTGATTTGAATTAGTGGAAAGTCAGAAGATAGCACAAATGGCATAAAAAAATCCCTGTGTACAGAGATAATAGACAATTTTCCAAATCTGTGGAAAGAATTTAACATATACATAAGCAAGGCATACAGACCCTGAAATAGCCATGGACAGAAAAGAACTTCACAACAACACATCACAGTCAAAACTCTAGGAGTCCAGCACAAGGACAATCTTAGAAGCTGTTAAAGAAAAGCTCACTTACAAGGTAAATCCATGAAAATCACAGCAGATTTCTCAACATAAGCCGTAAAGGCCAGGAAAGCTTGTACTGTGTCAAGCCCTAGAACACAAACAAACAAATTTCAACCTAGGCTGATTTATCCTGCAAAACTATCTTTCAAAATTGAGGGAGAAATAAGATCTTTAAATAGCAAAGAAAATCTTAAGAGGTTCATGACCACCACACAAGTGTTCCAAAATATTCAGGATTCAGCAACAGGAAAATAACACATTAACAGGAATAAGTCAATATCTTTCTGTAGTAATGCTCATTGTGAGTGGTCTCAGCTTCCCAATCAAAAGACTTAGATTGGCAAATTGAATTAAAAAACAACCAATGGAATGTTATATAAAAGAAACACAGTTACTATAATCTGAAAAGAAATTCATAGAATACAAAAATCAAAGATAGAAAACACTATTCCATGCAATAAGACCCTGAAAACAAGCAGGAATAGCTATTCTATTTTCAGACAAAGTGGAGATCAAGCCCAAACTGATACGAGACAAGATACTGATATTGATCAAAGCAATAATTCAACACGAAGAGATAACAATTCTAAACAAATATGCACTGAACACTGACACACCCACCTTTATGAAAGAAACTCTATGCCTGGCAAGTGTGAGGACTTGAGTTGAAGTCTCTGTACCAACCTCTCCACAAAAAAGCAAAAAACACTAGTGGAAAGAAAAGATCAGATAAACATCACACAATTATGGTAGGGCACTGCAATACCCCAGTATCACAAATAGACAGATCAATTAGACAAAATATTTTAAAAAATCAGAGTTGAACTATAACTTCAGAAATGGACTTAACAGATATCCACAGTGTTGCACCGAGCAACTAAATGCATATTTTCTCAGCAGAACATGGAACTTTCTCCAAAACAGACTACATATTAGCCCATAAAACATGCTTAAATAGATATAAAAGAATAAAAATTATTGCATATGTGTTATCAGACCATAGTGCAGTGAAACTAGAAATCAATGGCAAAAGAAACCACAGAAATTACACAAAAACACAGAAATTATATAGTACCCTCTTTAACAATCAGATGGTCACAGAAGAAATTAGATAGTTCCTAGAACCAGATGTTAATGCCAGTACAACGTACCAGAAACCATGAGACACAATGAAAGCAGTACTAAGAGTGAAGTTTAGTTTTCTGTTAATGTCCACATCAGAAAAACAGAGGCAGCTCAGATAAATAACCTAATAATGCACCTCAATATCCTAGAGAAACAAGAACAGTCCAAACCAAACAGTACAAGAAAGGAAATCATAAAGATCAAACCTGAGATTGATGAGATTAAGACTAAAAAACAATACAAAGAATGAACTGAAGAACTGATTATTTGAAAAAAAATATATAAAAACCCTTAGCCAATCTTACCAAATAGAGAGAAAAGCAGACCCAAATCAATGCAATGAGAAATCAAAAAGGTGAAATCACAGTGGATATCACCAACATCCAGATTATTAATAACTACCTCAAAAATATATATTCACTATAATGGAGAATCCAGAAGAAATGGATAGATTCCTTGATACATATGAACCAAGAAGACATCAAAACTCAGCCAAGAAAATATAAAAACAAACCTGAAAGAAGAAGATAAAACAATTTCAACAATACAGTAACAGGCAATGAAATGGAAGCACTAGTTTAAAAAAACCCAACTAACAAAAATGCAGTGCCTGATGGATTCATGCTGAATTTCACAAGAACTTGAAGCTCTAAAGCCAATATATCTCAAACTCTTTAATGGAATTGAAAGGGGAGGAGTACTCCCAAAGTGATTCTTGGAAGGTACTATTGCCCTAATTCCAAAGCCAGACAAAGATCCAATCAGTCAAGACAACTACAGGCCAATCTCTTTAATAAACATAGATGCAAAAATCCTCATCAAGAGTCTGGCAAACAGAACACAACTAATTAAAAAGTCATACATCATGACCAAGTAGGCTTCATCCCAGAGATGCAAGGATGTTTCAGCATACACAAATCAATGATGTAATGCATCACATAGACAGAAATAAGGACAAATATCAGACAATCATAACAACAAGTGCAGAAAAAGTCTTTGACAAAATCCAAGATCTATTCATGATAAAAACCCTGAAGAAAATAGGTGTAGGAGTACCTTATCTCAATCTGATAAAATCTACTTATGAAAAACCTACTGCCAATATCATATTAAATGGGGAAAAGCAGAAAGTTTTTCTTCTAGGATCAGAAAGAATACAAGACTGTCCACTGTCACTTACTATAAGTGCTTAATGTAGTGCTAGAAACATTAGCCAGAGCAATCAGGCTAGAGAGAGAAATAAAAGACGTATGTATAGGAAAAAGAAGTCAAACTATCATTACTTTCAGATGAGACAATCCTCTATACTGAAAACCCAAAATTTCCACCAAAAAGACTCCTAGAATTAATAACCAAACGCAGCAATGTTGCAGGATACAAAATCACACAAAAATCAATAACATTCCTTTACACCAGTAAAGAGCTCACCAGCGAAGAAATTTGGAAAACAATATTATTCACATTAGCATCCAGAAAAATCAAGTACTTAGGAGTTAGCCTAACCAACGAAGTGAAAGATCCCTGCAACAAAATGACAGTACTCTGAAAAAGGAGATAGAAGACCTCTGAAAAATGGAAAAATATCTCTTGCTCCTATATAGACAGAAACAACATAATTAAAATGGCCGTACATCCAAACCTGATATACATATTTAATGCAATGACAATCAAAATACCAACAACATTCCTTACAGAACTTGAAAAAACAACCCTAAAATTTATATGAAACCAAAACGAACCTTCAATAGCAAAAGCAGTCCTAGGCAACAAGAGCAAAGTGGGAGACACCACAGTCATGGACTTCTAAGGTGTATTACAAAGACACAGTGATAAAAACAGCCTAGAACTGGAAACCCCCACAAAAAACGCCCACACCCCCCAGAAATGTGAGTCAATGGACCAGAACAGAGGATGAAGAAACAATCCCAGGCACATTCAGCTACCTGATTTTTGACAAAAGAGCCAAAAACATACACTGGAGGAAACATAGCCTCTTTAGCAAATGGTGTTGGGAAAACTGGCTATATATATGCCCAGTATTGAAACTAGACATATCTCTGATTGTGTACTAAACTAAAATAAAGGGTCTAAGATATAAATGTTAAGGCAGAAACACGCTAGAATATAAAATAGATAAAACTCTTGAAGACATAGGCATAGGCAAGGACCAAATCCCAACTGCACAAGAAATATCATCAAGAATCAACAAATGGGATTATATCAAATAAAAGCATTTATGCAGTAAATTAAACAACTGAGTGAAGAGGCAACCTAGAGAACATGAAAAAAATTTTTACCTGCTACGCATCAGACAGAGGACTAGTATCTAGAACATATAAAGAACTCAAAGAAAATATGCCAGTTATGGTGGTACACACCTATAATCTCAATATTCAAAAAGCTGAGGCAAGAGAATCAACATGAATTTGAGGCCAGCCTGGGTTACATAGTGAGTTAAGGCCAGCCTGAAGTATATAGTGAGAACCTGTCTCAAAAAAAAAAAAAAAAAAGGATTAGACCCTTCAAAATAAAAGAGCCAATCAAAAATGGGCAACTGAAATGAATAGACACTTCTTAGAAGAGGAGATATAAATGGCCAATAAATGAACTAAAAAAGTGTTCAACATCTCTGGCCATGAGAGAAACACTAACCAACACTGAGACTCCATCTTACCTAGAAAGAATGGCCATCAATAATAACAAATACTAGTGAAGTTACAGGGAGAAAGGAACACTTGTACATTGGTGATGGGAATGCAAACTAGCAGAATCACTATGGAAATCATTCTCAAGATTCCTCAAAAAACTAAAACTGGATTTGACCCAGCTATTCCCCTTCTAGGTATCTTCCTGAAACACTTATACCCATGTCTATAGTAGCACAACGTATAAATAGCTAAATCTTCACAGCATCCTATATGTCCATCAGGAGATGAACAGATACAGAAAATATGGTATTTTTAAAATGAAATTTTATTTGATACATTTTAGATATATATAATGATCACATCCATCATAGAGCATTTGTAGCTGTACATGAAACAACTTGTTCTTTTTCCCATTCTCCTACCCTCCTTCAACCCTTCCTCCCCTCCCCGTTCACAAAAGCTGTTTCCATGTTGTCCTTCTTCTCTTATTTTTTTACTTTTCCCTTCTTTCTTTTCCTCCTCCTCTCCCCCTTATCCCCCTCCCTATGTGAGCATTGTCTTCCTCTTTCACAACACCTATTATACAAGAAAATGTGCCAGTTACACTCCGTGGAGTGCTGCTCTGCTGGAAGGGAGGCATCCGTAGGAGGACGGAGGCACCTTGAGCCCTTAATGTTCAGTGAGATAAAGCCACACGCTGATAGGTTCTTGCCAGCTCTGAACACGACTTCCTCTTACCCTTTCACACACGCGGGAAGCCCCAGCGAGCTCCTGATGCTTCACCGAGCCCGCCCCTCAAGCTCCACCTCTAGCCAGAATCCTCACAAAGCCCCAGGGCTCTTCTGCCTACCCCAGAAGCTCTGTGCTGCGAGCAGTCCTGTCCTCTCTGCGTCCTATGCAGTCCTCTTTCTGTCTGGAGGGAAGGCCTTCCTCTTTGCTTCTTCTTCTGCGTCGAAAACCAAACACACACAAGCTTAAAGGTAACATGGTTTTTCTTATATGAGAAACTCAAATTGCAAAATAAGAGATGATAAGGGGAGATAGATCTTTCCCAAATTGGAAGGGGATCAAGAGATGCGGAGGGGGGAGGGAAGGGGGCAAAAGGAGAAGTAAACAGAATTCAGGTGTATTATGTACATGTACCAACTCCCCGTATGTGCTGCAAACACGTACTACCAATAATAATCATAATGCTACTACTAATAATAAATACATATGCCTGGGCCATGCTGGGCAAGTTGGTGCATGCTTTATAATCCCAGCTGCTTGGATGATGAGGCAAGAAGGTCACAAGTTTGAGGCCAGCCATGGTAATTCAGCAAGATTCTTCCTGTCTCAAAAACAAAAACAAAGGGCTGGGGAGATAGCTCAGTGGAATAAGCGCCTGCCTAGCAAGCACAAGGTCCTGAGTTCAATCCCCAGTACCACCAAAAAAACAAACAAACACAAAAAGTAGGGCTGAGGATAGAAAGCAGTGGATTCAGTCCCCGGAGGAGGGTGGGGGCAGTCTGTAAGGCCAAAGGAGAACTCACCACGAAAACTAGGGAATAATTTTAAATACAGCATAATAAAACAATGGCACACCTTTAGGGGTGGGGATACTGGGGGTGGAACTAAATCCCCCGTTCTTTGTTGTTGTTGTTTTTCCAGACAGGATCTCCTTAAATTGTTAAATTCCTTCCTCCCCTTCTTCCCTCCCTGCCTCTCTGAGTGCTAGAGGTCAAACCCAGAGCCTTGTGCAGGCTAGGGCCTACCACTACATTCCACATTCTAAACCGAGGGACTTAAGATCTTAAGGGCTGAGATTTATAGCTTTAAATAAGAATTGCCTAAGTATCTACCTCTAGAAGTTGGGAGAAAACTCACAGACTTGAGAAAGCATAAAAAAAGAGAGGAGTAAAGAGAAAAAATAAATGAAAAAGTGTACAGTAAACAGAAGGTGGTAAAAACAAAATATCTCCAGGAATACTGATCACACAAAAAACTACGTAAAAGGAAGGAGAAGCACAAATTATCTTTATTAGACTCAAGAGAAGGAACATCACTATGAATCCCACAGATACTACAATGGTGAAGAGAAAATATTTGGACAATTTAATGACAATAAATTAGAAAGTCTAGATGAAATAGGAAATCTCTAGAATAATTGAATGTACCAAAATTGACACTAAAAGTAAATACCAAAATTTTTAGCTGAAGAGGGTATGTCTACAAAAAAAAAGAAACTGAATAGTGATTTTGGCTCTGCATATAAAAAGTTTCCAGATTCTGATGGTTCCATCAGAAAGTTTTATAAACATTTCAAAAGTGGGCAAAGTATCACCAGTATTATACAATGTCTTTCAAAAAATACAAAAAAGGAATACTTACCAATTTGTGTTAGGAGGCCAGTGAAATAAGATTGTAAAACCTGAGGTCAATACAAGTAAAGAAAATTACAGGCCCCTTTCCTTCCTTTTTCCTTCCTCTCTGGCTTTTTCCTTCCTCTCTGGCTTTTTCCTTTCTTCCTCTCCCCTCCCCTCCCCTCCCCTCCCCTCCTCTCCCCTTCTCTTCTTTTTCTTTCTATTCCTCTCCCTCCTCCTCCCTCCCCCTCTCCCCTCCCCCTCCCCCTTCCTCCTTCCCCCCATCTCTCTCCATAATGGGAGATTAAACCCTAGGTCTTTACACTGAACTATATCCCTAGTCTTTAAAAACATTTTTTGTTTGTTTGTTTGTTTGAAGACAGGGCTTTCCTAAGTCATTAAATTCCCCAGGCTGAGCTCAAACTTGCGATCCTCCTTCCTTAAGGCTTCAAAAGTGCTTAGATTACAGGCATGCACCACGATGTCCGGATCTTTTATTTATAATTTTTTAAAAGATTCTTTTTTTCTAGTCCAGGCTTAAACTCAAGAGCACACACTGCATTTGGATGTCATGCCAGCATTATAAAGCTATCTTTCTGAAGAAATCATGATGACATTTTGAAGAGTATAGACTCTTTATTTTGTATTTTGTTCGACTAATATTTCCTCAGGATTAGAGTCAGGTCATGCGTTTGAGGAGAAACACTACAAAATGGTGCTACGTGGCTTCGTACATTGCTTCGGGGTGTGATTAACGTTGATTTCTTTCATTATTTGTAATGAACATTTTTTCAATTTTTACTTTTGTTAGTACATATTCCCAGTATGGTGATAACTTTAATGACTTACTTAAGGTATTGTCTTTCACATTTCTCCATTGTAAACTTACAATCTTTTCGACATAATTAAAATGACTTTGTGTGTAGATAGAACTTATGTAAATATCTTATTTCTCACGCAATTTTTGTCCACTAATTTTTAAATTTTTATGAGTCCATGTTGGTAATAAGTAGTGTTTGCATTCCTTACTTGGAATTGGTACCTGTTAATTCCTTTTAATCCCCTTTGGGTCCTTTCCCTCCCTCCTTCCACCCTCTCTTGATCCAATTTGAGAAAGCTCTGTCTCCCTTCTTCCTACTGTCTCTTTTTATTTTGCCCTCTATTTATAATTTGAGTTTCTCATGTAAGGAAAACCACATTTAAGCTTGTGTGTTGATTTATTTCACTTAACGTTATGGTCTCAAAGTGTGTCTGTTTTCCTACAGATGACTCACATTTATCCTCCCTTCTAGCAGACTAGGACTCCGTTGAGTATAAATACCACATTTTTCTGTATCTGTTCACCTCCTGATGGACATTGAGGGTGCTTTCAAGATTTTGGCTATTATGAGCTGTGCTGCTATAGACATGGGTGTGCCCGTACCATTGTAATATGATGTCTTCAAGTGTTTCAGGAAGATACTTAGAAGGGGAATAGCTGGGTCCAGTGGAACTTCTAGTTTTAGTTTTTTGAGGAATCTTCAGAATGCTTCCTATAGTGATTCTGCTAGCTTACATTCCCACCACCAATGCAGAAGTGTTCTTTTTTCCTGCAACATCACTAGCATTTGCTATGATTGATTTCTTGATGATGGGTATTCTTTCTGGGTAAGAAGAAATCTCAGTGTTAGTTTTTTGAGGTTTTTTTTTTTTTTTGCATATTTTTTCAGTGTTAGTTTAATTTGCATTTCTGTAATGGCCAGCAATGTTGAACATTTCTTCCTTTGTGCTTCCTTAAAGAAGTGTCTATTCATTTCAGTAGCCTATTTTTTTATTGGATGTTTTCTTTGGGGGGAGTCTAATTTTTTGAGTTCTTTATATATTCTGGATATTAGTTCTCTGTTTGAGGAATAGGTGGCAAATATTTTCCCCATTCTGTAGATAGTCTTTTTACTTTGTTGGTTTTTTCCTTTGATGTGCAGAACCTTTAAGTCGATATCATCCCATTTGTTGATTCTTGGTACCTTTTCCTGTACAATTACTGTCCTCTGATTTTAACATATTTTGAGGATTGCTTCCTGAATTAATGATTACTATGATAATTACAAAATGGCTTCCCAAATGAGTTCTTACATTACTTACATAGGATTCAAGTATAAAGAATTTTCTCTCCCTTTTTCCATCTATTCATCTATGGTTAACATACTAGCATTTACATCTAAAAATTATATTAACTCAGATTTTTATCTTGGATAAGGGGTCATAATTTGAGCTTTTTTTTTTTTTTTTTTTTGCAGTACCAGGGATTGAACTCAGGATTGAACTCAGGACTTTGTGCTTACCAAGCAAGCCCTTATTCCACTGAGCTATATCCCAAGCAATTTGAGCATATTTTGATGCTCAAATTGTCTCATATTTAAAGAGTTGGGGTCTCTCCACCCTGGTTCCTATGTACTTTTGTTGTGTTCTTCCTTTTATTAGTAGTATTATTTTAGCATTCCTCACTTTTTTAATGGAAGGACTCCCAATTTCACTATATTAGCCTAATTTGGGAATAAGATGAAAAGAATGAGGTAGATATCAGATATGGAGGAAGAGGGTCAAAACATGCGACAGCGAAGATCATTCCAATCCCCCACGCAGTCCTTCAGTCACTGTGTCTTGACTTTGGTTAACCAAGTTGCAATCCAGCTGCTGACATCAGACTCCTGTTCCCCACTTGGGCACTCAGAGACTCTTTAGCTGCAGTGTGGTGAGGTCTACCAGGTTGCCCTTCAGAAGAGTCATTCTGTCAGTAAAGAAATTTGCTAACGTGTCAAAGAGTTGAATTCATTGAGCATAGGTGTGAGCCACCTCCAAAAAGCCTAGCGCTTGTAAAATCACAGCCAAATTTGAATAGAGCAGAAGGTAGGATCTGGAACTCTTTTGTCATTTTAGGGTCTGAATCGTCTACATTTCTGTAAAGATCATCTTGGAAATATTTTAGAGGACTAAAGGGCCTCTTCTTCAGACCTATGGTTTCTTATGATGTACTTGATATATCTCAATAAGTAATCTCTTGAAGGTCTGTAGAAGCTTCAGTGCCTAGAATCATCAAATCTTGTCCTTGGAGAGCAAGACTTTCCTGGGTTCCTATCAAATAAGTAATAAACCTTGTAACTCACCATAAACCAGCTGATGGTTAAATCTTGGTCATTGTTCTTCCCCCTATACACATTTACTTAGATCATCTTTTGCAACTTGATCATTTTTACAAGACACAAGACTTAACTAGTCCTCACAATGTCACAAATACAGAATTAATTTCTGACATTCTCTTCCCTCTTTTCCTTGTCTTTGCTACGTCCAGTAAACACATGTATTTTATTCAGTTCTGGATTGACAGTTGCTCTCTGTGTGAATCCTGTCATTAGAACCATCCCAGAGTTTTTCTTGGTGCTATCTGGTATTATAGCTACAGGATCAGAATCCACATCACAACTAACAAAATCATTGAAATAGCTTTCTCTCTAACATGAGGAATGGAATGAGAGTGCCTATTGATGTTATTTCTGTTGAACATTTGATGAGAGATCCTAGCCAGTAAAATAAGAAAGGAAATTGTAAAGATGCTAAAAGAAAAATATAAACTGTTATTATATGACGTAGCAAACATGTATCAAGAAGTTGTAAAAACAAAGAGTAGAATGTAACTTCGTATCTTATAAGTATTTCTTAGATAGGACATAAGAAACATGAAATATATAAGAAAAAGATCGATGTAACACATTTTGCTCTTTATAAGTTATAAAAATGAAAATGCAAGCCACAGATTAGAAGAATATTTTGAGAAAACGTGTTCCTGATAGAAGACATGTATTAAGAACAATAAAGACTTTAGCATTACATTGTGCCTGTAATCTCAGTGACTCTGGAGGCTGAGACAGGAGATTGCAAATTTGAGGTCAGTCTGGGAAATTTAGTGAGACCCTGTCTCTAAAAGCTCAGCACTGGGGAACCCACTCAGGCCCGCTTCTGTCCCTCTCTTGGACAGAAGCTTTCTTTCTCTCAATAAATATATTCTGCTCTTAACCTCTGTTGCTCCTAAAATTCATTCTTTGATTTTAGAGAACATGACTTGTCTGATATCATTCAGATTGGAAGTTTTATTTTCCTGTACCATTTTGGAGGTTGCCACCGAGACACTTAGATGGAGATTTAAAGCTATACACCTACCCAAGATGAAAATGCCTGGTGTCTATCCAGGGCCTTTAGAGAGACCCTCTGGAGAGTATTTCTGACTGCCGGTCAACAACTACGACCCCTTTCAGCCTGAAGCAGCCAGCGTGGTCATCGCATGTTACTCCCTCGTGGCAGTTCGGGTTACTTCTTCAGAGGGGGGAATGTTATAGGCAGCTGAGTTAAATAGAAATATTATAGGCAGTCAGACAGGGCCCGGCCGCGAGGGAGCCAACAGACCTGTGGGCCAGACCATAAGACAAAGGGTGCTAAACAAATACACCCACTTACCTCCCTAGGTGTGAATGTCAGGGATTGATATTCTAAGTAAGTAACAACCACCTTCTAAAAGCCAGGAAGAGTCACTAGCCCGACCCCCGCAGGAAAAGCCCCTGATCTGCCTTTCAATAAATATATTCTGCTCTTAAAAAAAAAAAAAAAAAAAGCTCAGCACTCCCTGGGTTTACTCTTCAGTACTACAAAAAGAAAATAAATAAATATAGACATAAATAAGACGTAAGATATAGCTCAGTGGCAGTTCAGCCCCTTGCACTGAAAAAACTATATATATATAATAAAGAATTCCTACATTCCAATAAGAACTCAAAATAGAGCTTGATTTATGAAATGGGCAAAAGATTTTAGGAGACATTTCATGAGTAGCATCAAACAGATGAAAGAAGCGCAGTCAGTCATCAGAGAAATGCAAATCAAAACTATTATGAGGCCTTTACACTCCTGCTAGAATGGGGAGCACTAACAAGATTCACAATACCAAGTGTTGACAGAGACTTGGAACAACTGGAATCACCACTTTTTTTTTTTTTTTTTTTGCGGTACTGGGGATCGAACTCAGGACCTTGCACTTGCTAGGCAAGCGCTTATTCCACTGAGCTATATCCTCAGCCCGACATGGAACAACTGGAACATTAATGTACTGCTCATGGGAACGTGAATGGTATAGCCGCTTTGAAAAAGACTGACAAATTCTTCTAAACGTACACGTACCAGAAGACTCAGAGATTCCAATCCTTGGTATCTTTCCTTTTCTCTTGGCACTGGGGGTTGGACCCAGGGCCTTTTCAATGAGCTACATTCCTGCCTCCCACCCCTGTTTCGAGAGAGTTTTGCTAAATTCCCCAAGCTGGGTTTGAATTTGCAGCCCTTTTGCCTCTCTCCACCTCCCAGGGTGCTGTAATTACTGGCAGGTACCACCCGACCCGGCTGTATATACCTATTTTAGAAAGATGGAGACGTGTGTAACATATACAAACACATATACTGAAATGTTCGTTTCAGCTCTATTTGCAATGGCCCCAAATTGGAAACAACATAATGTCCATTAAAAGTTAAATGGATAAACAAATTGAGAGAAATCCATATAATTGAATACTACTAAGCAATAAAAAGCAGTAAAATGACAGAGATGGAATTTCAGAAGGCTCATGCTCAGTGAAAGAAGCTAGGTATGAAATACAGCCTGCCAAATGATGCCATTTATATAAAATTCAAGAAAGAAACCATTATAGTAACAGAACATATATTGCTATTAAAAAAAATATATATATATATATATTGCTATTGCCATGGCTAAAGGGTGAGAGAAAGAAATTGACTTCAAAGGAGAGTGGAAACTTAATGGGCTGCTGGAAATATTCTATATCATGATTATGAGGCAATCAGGGTGACTGCATTACAGTATATGTTTGCAAAATTCATATAATTGTACTCTTGAAAGTGAATTTCATTATATGAAATTACATCTGGATAAAGCTCATCCAAAAAAAAAAAAGTCAAAGATGTGAACAGGTGCTTCATAAATGAGAACATCCAAGTGGCCAATAAGCATATGAAAAGGCACAAATTAAAATCAGAACGAGATACAATTCTACTCCTATTATTATGTCTAAAGTTAGAAAATTGAAACATGAAGGATTGGAGGGCACAAGGCACCAACAACTTATCTATGTAAATCGGTTTACCGGTCGGGAACACTGTTTGGCAGTGTTTAGGAAGCTGACTGTATATAATAAAAGCCAGCCATTATAGTCCTAGGTGTAATAGCTAAAAATTAGAAACAGCCCAAGTATCCATCAGTAGTAGAATAGATGAACAAATTGGGAAAACCTGTAAAATGCAATATAACACAGCAGTGAGAATGAGAGAACTACTTATGACATGAAAGCATTTTATAAACAATCTTTGTGAAAGAAACCATGCCCCAATTTAAAAGCAGAGAACTCTAAGTTATGTTGGTCAGTGTCGGGATCGTGGTTCCCTGACAAAGGGTAGTAGTTGGGTGCAGCCTTAAGGCTTCTAGAGCACCAGGGGTCCTCTTTGGGCTTCATAGTAGTTACACGGGTGTGTTTGCTCTGTGCAAGTTTGTAGAGATTCTACCCCTGTGCCTCATGGTGTATACTTTGTGATGCTCATCAGCATCATTTTTATTTAAAGAGTTATAATCACGCTGTATAACGGTCATAATGCAGAGGCACAACGTATAACCACGTCAGTCCTACTCATCTGAATTTGCCTGATCTAAGAATATCTTATAAATGGAAATCCAAACATATAAAACAGGAAATTATTTGTAGAACAAAAACACTGCTTATAGTGTAGCACATCAAATGTATGGAAGGAGTAAGGGTACCATGACAGCAGATCCATTTTCCAAATTTGTGCATCTGTGCTAAGGAAAGGACTCAACAAAAGCACAGTGCTGGCTGTGAATGTGTTCATTTAAATCATGATGTCTGTTTGCAAAATGCTAAAATCAGTACAAACATCCATCCACCGCATCAATATTTGATCAATTATGATACACCAATATAAGATAATAACATATATTAAAATGATGACTATGGGGCCTTTTAGAAGCACTATTTTTGCAGATATCAAGCTAAGTAGAAAAATCTAAATGTAAAGGTATATGTATGTCATGGATCTATTTATATAAAAATGGACCAATAAGCAATGTGAACAAATGAGATGAAAAACAGTTATATTGAAGTGGTGATTATGGATATGAGGAGTAAGTAAATCCCCCATGTCCCCCAATATTCTTTATTATTATTAGGATCAGTTAGAGTTTGTTGCTGTTGTAAAGAATGGAATCTAACTTAAATTTAAAAAGGGGTTTATGGAGCCACAGAGGAGTACATAGCCTATAGAACTTAAGGAGTTGCTGAGTGGCCAAGAGGAACTGGGATGGCTGCAGAGGAGTTAGAAACAAATGTTCTTTAATCTACTCGCTAGGATTCAGCCTCCGGAGGACTAGCTTGAGATACGTTCTACCCCTGTGTGCCTCCACCCAAGATTCAAAATTGGTGGCAGAGAAAATCTTCTAGGCTGAGTCCTGGATCCACCTTGTCTTTTCTTTGGCAACCAAAAGGGGAAGCACCTGGAGTTAGGGAAAGGTGCTCCCCTAAGGAGAGGAGCAGCAGCCAAAGGAGGGAGAGAGGGATGCGGAGTGAGACTGCTCGACTGCTCCGTGAAAGCTCGCACCATCTTTTCAGCAAATAGGACATTGCTGCCTTTGTCTTGATGCTAAATGAAAATATGCTTACTGTAGGAAGTTTTCAAAATTCAGAAAAGTATAAGGTAAGAAGTAATGAGGAAGATAGGATAGATTTTCAGGCGTGCACTTATTCAGGCACTTGGCTGAAACATTTTTAAAGTTCTAGTTACACATTGCCAAGGCGCTTTTCTGATACTTGCAATTTATTGGATGTCCATTTTCCTATGCCGTTTGCCATACCTGATGTAATATTATTAGTAACTCAGCAGACTTTTGGGTGAAAATTTGTAACTCTTTGTTTCAGAGTGCTTTTTAATAGTAAAACTGAAAGTTTTTCCATGTCTAGTGGCCATGTCTGTAAGTAACCATGGAACAGGCCAGAAATCCATCCTAGAAGTATTCATGCATTCATTAATATACATTGAGTGACTATTGTAAGAACAGGGGAGTGTTCTTACAAAATGTTTACAGCCAAGTGAGTAAAACAGACAAGAAAACACTTCAACACATTCCAATCTGAGGGAATATTTAAAAACCAACGTCAGGAAACATGTTGGCTGCTAATCAAGACTTCAAGTACTTCTCTCTTGCTAAGAGAGTCAAACCAAACAAGTGAGCTCAGATTGAATCTCATTGGCCTACTCAACTCAATTAAGAAAATTAAACCCAGTATCTGAGGACAATAGGAAAGCAAGGAAGAGTTAAATTGGAGAAAAGTCTTACTTGTAGCAGTAAAAATTAGAAACAGTCCAAGCGTCCATCAGTAGTAGAATGAATGAATAAATCCTGGACTGAGGGGATCGGAGTTGCGCTTTTGAAATTTCCCTTTGGAGAAAGTGGAGAAAACATTGGAGGGGGGTAATACCACAGCTAGGTCAGCCAGATGGGAGATGGCAGCTGAATGCAGGAAGCATTGGGATGGCTAAACCCAGTGGAGCTCTGGGAAATGAACTGAGAAATGTGTTGGTGTAAATAGCACCAATGGTCCCAACCTAGGTCTCCAGAAAAATGAAGGTATGAAACAAAGGACTGACAGAGACTCCAAAATATATCATTACTGATGAAAAAATCTAAGTTGGAAGTCTTAGCGTGAGAGCCAAGTGAGATGTTCCTCAGGCCCTAGATCAGGACACATGGCTCTGAGGTGAATGCTGTGGAATAGCGCCTGCGGAAAGGAAAGGTTTCTCCTCTGGCTGCTGGGATAGCTTCAGCTGCCATTCCTCTTTAGGGATAGCTTTCACTAGAAAGAGCCACTGGTCCCAAATCACATCCCTTTTCTGGGGTGGCCCACATCCAAGGACTGATTAGAGTGGGGTAATAAAGCCCTGGTTCTCCTAGTTTTTCAACTCCCCAAAGTTCAGTTGAAGCCTACGCTGAGACTGAATCTCAGCTTGATGTTTCCCTTTGTTCCATTTTGTTCCCTTCCCTTCCCTTCCCTTCCCTTCCCTTCCCTTCCTCTGCCCTCTCCTTTCATTCCCAATTAAATCTTGCACACCAATATCTACATCAGAGTCTGCTTCCCAGAAAACCCTCTGAGAAAGACTTCACCTGGAGGATTGGAATTTGTGCCCCTTGTGGGTAGTAGCCAAGAGGGGGAAGGGTGGCTGAGAACTAGCACGCCTGACTTGTTCTTTCCAAATGTACAAAGCATGAGTCACTCCATCTTCCCTGCAAGAGAGTGGTTAAATGTGTGGAAAGGTGCCAACATTTATATCACGTATGCTTCTTCAGTCATGTAGGAGATGCTAGGATAATTCTTAATGATACTAAGGAGCTAGATTCATTAGGACTTAATGTGTTGGATATAGCTAAGGAAAAACTGGGCCAGTCACAAATTACTCCTAGATCTCTGACTTGGGTAATTTGAGTTTTAAGTTGACGGTCATAACATTTACTGAGGGATAGAAAAAACAAGTATGAAGGAAACTATGAATTTAGTTTGAGGTGCCTTAGGATGTCAAAGCAGAATTGTTCATTATGCAGTTAAACATATAAATCTGGAGTTCAGGGGTGTGACCTGGAATACTAATACAAATGTGTGTATTCTTCAGTAACCAGTATCCCAATAGGCTGAAAAAGAATCTTAGTAAGTCAGTTTATTAAAAAAAAAAAAATCCAATGACCTCTCATTAGTATTTTCAGAGATCTGAGAATATGCTAACTACCTCAAATAAGATCAAGGATGCTATAAATAGAATGATCGGGAATATAAGGAAACACTGAGAATGTTAGTCATGACTGGTCTGTCAGTCAGTTTCACGTTCCTGTGACAAAATACCTGAGAAATACAATGTGAAAGGAAAAAGGTTTATTTTGACTCACAGTTTCGGAAGTTACAGTCCATGGTCAGCTGGCTTTGTGGCTTCCAAGCCATGGCAAGGCAGAAGCATCATGGCAGAACTGCATGGCAGAGGAAGGCTGCCCAAATCATGGTAGCCAGGAAGCAGAGAAAGAACCAGTCAAAGAGAAAGGGGCTAGGGACAAGCTATGCCCTTCAGAGGCACACCTTCAGTGACCCACTTCTTTCAAGTAGCTGGGGCCTCCCAACAAGCCATTCAGCAAATGAACTCATCAACAGATTGGTTAGCGCCCTGGTGATGATCCAGCCGTTTGGTACCAGGGATGTAACTCACGACTGCACTTCCCAGGCAGCACTTAGGCCACTGAGCTATATCCCCACCCACCCAGCTACCTTTTTAGGTCTGACTTTTGAACATTGCTGCCTTGGGGGTCAAGATCTAAATACGTGCTTCTTTAGGGAGCATTTCCTATTGAAAACTGTAACGAGGGGCAAGATTTAAAAACAAAAAAACACTAGTGGAAGGATTAGAAGAGAGAGTTGAGAAAATGTCCCAGAAAGAAGAATATGCGGGAACAAACATACTGGGTAATAACTGTCGTGGTTACTTTTTCATTGTGCATTCTTTGTTTTTTTTTTTTTTTTTGGTATCGGTGGTTGAACTCAGGACCTTGTGCTTGCCAGGCAGGCACTGTGCTGCTGAGCGATATCCCCAGCCCTCATTGTTCATTGTTGGATGAGTTTATGGACTAGTCTTTAGCCAAAAGTTCATATGAGAAGTAGCACATGAAAAAAAGAGTTTAGTGTTAGGATAACAGAATGAAGGGGGGGTGAAGAAAGGAACCCGCTCCCTGAGAAGACCAGAGGGTGTGGACCCAAAGTTCTGGCTCAGGAAGCACCTACAAATGGGAAGGGAATGATGGAAGAAATATCAGGCACCGTTTCATTGAGCAGGATGGAAAAGTATGTGCAGATGCTGACTGCCCCTTAGGTGGGGTGATCGGAAGTGAAGGAAGCTCCCCTCTGATGAAGTGTGGACCCTGTTACTTGTGGAGGCCTAGCGGGTGACTGTGGAGTGGGCAGTGGTAATGGGTTGGGATGTGGTAGAGAAATTTGAGGAGTGTGAATAGTTTTTGAAAGAGCCAAAAGGGGTTGGCAGGAGAAAAGGGAGCTGTGAAGGGGGAACAAGAATGAGCACCAGGCTAGTGTGAGGGCTGAGGGGGCTGAGGACAGATTCGCCCATCGGCACCCAAGCAAGGAATGGGTCACTACCTTAGGGAAGACAAGCCGGTCTTAGCATGAAAAGGTGTCTTAGTTCTTTGGAGAACAGAGTTGTATAAAAGAAAAGCAGAAAAACATCCTCCTCTGAGTCACAGACCTCATTTTCATCAGCTCCCCAGTCCTGCTTACTACCCTTTGATGTTTACAAAGGGACATGTGATTACCCAGGGGAAAGGTGAAGGGTATAATAAACCGGGGGCGGGGGGGGGGGTGCGGCGGGGGGAGGAACAGCAAAAGGAAGAGCATGGCCGGCTAAACCAGGGAAGGAGCAACGTGAATCCAGACGTGAGCGAAGTCAGAGGACGGGGCTTCCTGGGGCAGCTTTTAGGGGTGGGTCCCCCAGGCACAGAAGCTCGCTGAGGGGATCAGCCACATAGTTGTGTTTGATGCTGCGTCTTCAACATTTATAGGAGAGCCTGGCACAGTCAGGTGCAAGATAAATATTGGTGACTCGGTGAAGTCCACAGCGGCTGGCTGTCCGGCATAGTTAACACACCGTCTCCTTTTCCTCTCCTTCTCCTTTATAAAAAGCTTAAAGGCAGCGTTTGGGGCTGCTGAGCCTTCTCAAAAGACAAATAGTCCCACTGCTGCTGCAAAGGACCCGCGGCCCACCTCCCGACCAGAACTGCGCCTCTCTGTGCTCATGGGGAGAGGAGGCGCAGCTTGCTTCACAAGAAACTTGCAAAGGAAATGGTGCAATCTGGGCTGTTTTTCATCTTCTTTCAACCTCGTTTCCTAAGTTAAAGAGAAATTTAAGGAATCTTAGGAATATGAATCTCCTCCGGTATGATTTTCATTGAGTTGTGTTTGGAACCAGCTGAAATCCTGAAGGGCTGTCAAGCTGGCCAAGAATAAAAAGAAAAATAACTTAAACAATCCTAGCCAAAGTCTGGAAAAGATATCTAGAGCAGCTGCTAGGTTTTCTTTCCCAGAGTGGTTCGCCTTTCCCCCACTTTGCAATTGTCATAGGATTGTTTCAGATTATTCTGAGATAGAAAAGGAAAAATGAGGAGGGAATTTAGTGTTTTAGAAGGACAGTAATACGACGTGGTTAGGTGTACCTTTTCAGGGTTACGGTTTACACGCTAACTTCCATTAGAATGCTACTGACCGGGCTGGGGATATAGCTCAGTGGAATAAGCGCCTGCCTAGCAAGTGCAGGGTCCTGAGTTCAATCGTCGGTACTGCAAAAAAAAAAAAAAAAAAGAATGCTACTGACCTGTAAGCACAGTTTTTAATCATAACATTCTCTTTAGGAGCCTGTTTGTGGCATTTGGATCCCCTTCTCTCTGAAGTCAATCTGTTTCTGTGGTCCATAGACCACCTCTCCAGGGCTTCATCTGGGCAGGGAAGAGCCATTTTGTCTGCTCTACATTTACCCGAAATGAGTACAAGAGAAATTGCATGTAATCTGCCAGATGGGCAGGGAACACTTTGCTGTACTGAAAATTTTCCAGCAATGGTATCCCCAGCTTGCCCTTTAGCTGTGAGCAGGGCTCAAAGTTGAAAGCATTTCCCCTAAAGTCTCCACCTCTCCACTGCCAAGACTGGCTTGGCTGGTTACCAAAGGCTCCCAGGAGGTGGGAGGAGGCACCTATAAAGGGGTACTTTGCTTGTACCCTTCTTCCTGCCTAACTGCGGATGACTGGCCCACGACCGTGCTGGACGTGAGAAAGGAGCTGAAACTGATTTGCCCGTGGTCAGTCTGGGTGGATGTTGAATCCAGACTAAAGCACAGAATAGCTGCACGCCGGCCTGGCCCGGGGCATGCTCGGTTGAGTCACAGCTTCATCAGGAATGCAGCTAGTCTGGAATGCAAAACAAGGGCTCAGATGCCTGAAGCAGACCAGGAACTTAGAAAGGAGAAGGTCTTCTGTCAGAACACAGTGGAGACCTGCAGTCATTAAGAGCCGTAAATGATCTTAAAAAAAAAAAATCACACAATACAGATACGTTTTTCTATTTCTCTTTCTACTCTCATTTCATTTTAGATTTTTTTTAGGAACAAACACAGTTTTCTTTCTCTCTTCTTTGCTCTTTCGTTCTTTCTGCTTTTCTTTGCTTTGCAACAGGGTCTTGTGTGTAGCCCACGCTGGCCTTGAACTTGGGGTGATCCTCTAGCCTCAGCCTCCCAAGTCCTGGGGTTATAGGTGTGTGGACCACCATGCCTGACCACAAACAGTTTTCAATTTGAAGTGTCAGATATATCTGCATATTCAGATATATCTGTATATTTAGATATTTCTTTTTTTAAACCTAAATTATATATATATACATATATATATATATATATAATGGATAGATATGTGTGTCTATGGCTTTATATGCTTCTGTTCTATCTGTCAGAGAGAATTTTGCTTTGCTTAGACTTAAATGGTATCAGTGTACATTGTTTTTCAATCTGATCCCCCCCTCAAAAATCTGAGCCATGTCTCTTGGGAATTTTTCGGTCAGTGTGTTTTAATCCTTTTAAACTAATGTGCACTTTTACATAACTCAGATGCACCATGATGCATGGAACTGTCTGTCTTTTGATGGTCATTTAATTTGCTACGCTATCTGGTTTTACTACTACAAAGAGCACGAGAGCGAAAAACTTTTTACCTGTTTGGTTTTTGCACATATTCAAGCATCTCTCTGGGGCCGATAGCAAGGTACGAAGGGTGGCGGAGCGATGGGTTCACTGTGTAGCTGAAGACTACTCCAGAAAGGTCAGCCGGCTTGTATTCCCAGGAGCACAGTAATAGAACACCTGTTTCCCCATCTGTTTGTCAACGCTTGGTCTCAGTCTTTCTTATTACCAAGTCAGCGTGTGAAAAACGTCCTCTCCTTGTGTTTGCTACTTTTAAATTTTATCAGTGCATGTCAGCTCTGCAGAATGATGGGTTTCGCGTTGGCGTATTTGCGCACATCTGATATATTTGGATTAACTTCGCCCCACTGCCCTCTCCCCTTTCTCCTTTTCGTTCCCTCCTCCTTCTTCCGTCCTCTCCCCCTATTCTACTTCTTGGGCTCTTTTTCTGTTTCTAATTGTTTTTTAAGATCCCATGTTTTCATGATAGTTGACCGTTTGAATCCGGCTTATTTCACTTACCAGGATGCTCACTTGCATCCTTTTGTTTTTATCTGCACTTTCCCCGGCACTGATTGGTGAGACCGAGCACTTTTTCGGGTGTCCATGTGCCATCCGTGTTTCCTTCTTCTGTGAGTTGCCTGTTCACATCATTTGCCCCATGTTCTGTTTTGTGTGTCTCAGGCAGGTATAAGGGCAAGACTTTGGCGCAGACTTACGTTGCAGCACTTTCGGCCATCTGTCTGTGGAGACTTAACTTCCTTTAGACGTTTTTTGTTGAACAGACTTAACGTCTTGATACAATAACATTTATCAACCCCTTTCTTTATGACTTCGGCATTTTCCATATTGTTTCAAGCAGTTTTTCCCACTTTTAAGGTCACAGATATTGTCTTGTGGTAATTCTGGGTAATAGAAAACTTTTTAAATGAGATACTTTTGTGGTGGCCCAAGCCCTGTCTGGAGGACTGCAGAGGCTCCTAACCAGCCCTCCCGCTTCTCCCCTTGCTGCCTTACAGTCTCTTCTCAACACGTCAGATTGTGGCACTTTGAATCAAATTCTCCAGTGGCTTTTCATATCACTTCTGGTAAAGGCCTCACCATGGGGCCACAGGCAGCCTCCCACACCCAGCGTCTGCCTGGCCAAATCATTAATAGATTCTTTTGGGTAAAAGTCTAGAATGTGTTAGCATTGGGAGGGTGATACAGAAACTGTCATATATTGCTGGTGATACAGGAAAATAAATCTCCCAACCTGAATGATATCAGACAAGTTCTTGTTCCCTAAAAGAAGAATGAATTTTAGGAACAACGGAGGTTAAGAGCAGAATATATCTATTGAGAGAAAGAAAGCTTCTGTCCAAGAGGGGGACAGAAGGGGGGCCCGAGTGGGTTACCCCCGACTCTGTTTTTTCCAGGGACTTTTATAGAGAAAAACCATGAGGTGAGGCAGGTCCAAGGTAGGGGAGATGAACAGAACTATGGTCAGCCAATAAGATTACAGGTATAATTGTCCAGGTTAAGACTGAGCAAACTGGGATCAAATGGGGAAGCCAGTCACGCAGCAAGCGGGCTTGAATACAGATCAGGGGCTTTTCCTGCGGGGGTCGGGCTAGTGACTCTTCCTGGCTTTTAGAAGGTGGTTGTTACTTACTTAGAATATCAACCCCTGACATTTACACCTAGGGAAGTGAGTGGGTGCATTTGTTCAGCACCCATTGTCTTAAGGTCTGGCCCACAGGTCTGCTGGCTCCTCCGAGGGCCCGGCCCTGTCTGACTGCCTGTATTTCTATCTAACTCAGCTGCCTATAACACTGGGAGGAGCAAATTTGTACAAATCCCTGGAATGTGTAAATACTTAAGGATGAAGATACCCTTCCCTTAGACAATTCATCTTCTAAATATACACCTAAAAGAAATTCTTTTATGTATGCAGAAGGAGGCTGTGAAAACATCTACTGGGTCCTTCTTGTAATAAGGGGGAAAGGAGGGGAGAAATTAAAGAAGAAAGGAAGGACGGCAGGGAGAGCGGCACAGAAGGAGGGAGGGAGGGAGGGAGGGAAGAGAAAATGATCACAGGCCAAAGTGTCCTGATAAAATTTATACTCCATGTCATGAATGTTCACTTTTTATAGAACATCTTTTGTGGTTTTTCATGATCAATCTTGAAAGAAGTTTGTCAAGTTTTTATTTTTCAAAACTGTATAATCTCTTTACCTGTCTTTCTTAGCTTTTTCTCTTTATATGGATTTATACAAACATTCTTCTACCTCTTCAATTGTATACTTGTTATGATTTGTTTTTCCTTCTAAAAAGAAGTGAACTGACTCACCACCAAACACCCTGCATTCTTTCTGTTGGGATGTTGAGGCCTGTGTGTCGGTGCACACGTCTCTCACTTCCTCGTGTGCGTGTTTTGTTCTCGGTCAGTCGATCAACGCAGTGCTCTTGCCTCCCAGTTTTAATTCTATTCATTTGAACTTGCTTTACAATGTAGCCTACCCATTATTTTTTCTTTTCCTTTTTAATTTTCAGTGACCCTGATTTGAATTCTCAGGATTTTGTTTTCTCATAGTCATTCATAGTTTATATTTTTGCCTGTTGGTGCTTCAAAAATTTTGATGCATGTTATTCTTCTGCTTAACTCCTTTGAAACCTTAAACAGGCTCATTTCACAGAAGTAATTTTCAGATATTCTGTTATTATCTTTTCTCCGCTCTGAGTTCTTCTCCACGTTGTTGCTTCTTTTTTGGCTTTCTCAGAGTTAGCTGTCTCGCCTTCTTCCTTCCTCCTTCCCTCTGTCACCCCAGCCTTAACCTTCCCTGTCTAGTACTTTCCAAGTTGTTTCCATTTACGTCCTGAGACTCCCTGAGACCCTGGCTCTATTGTGTATCTGTTATAGGTCCAGTTCTTTCTTCAGGGTCAGATTTTTGGCTTTGAGACTGTGTTTCATTCTTTTACCCTCCCTACACATGTGCAAATTTGTACAAGCCTGTAACCCCAGACACCTTTTCTAGGGTGGCTTCACCCCAGCCCCTGATCCCGTGTGTCTTGGCCTCCGATGGGGAATGGTTAGCTCCCGGTACCTTTTGCTAGCGGAGCCTTTGAATGCCTGTGTTTACTTCCGGCAAAATTCAGCAGGTCTATATCTTCAGCCTACTTACCATGCTGTTTCTATTCCATTTCTGGGCTACAGAGATGTTTTTGAGTGTGAACATGTCCAACATTTCTACCACTGTATATGTCATCTGTTGTCACTATCATTTTGGGGGTACAGTGGTCCCCTGGGTGCCATCTTGGCCGGAAGTCCACTCCCCTTTGTTTCTTTATTGCTTGCCGTCCAGGTTTCTCTTACCTGCTTTGGGAAACTTCCTCACCCCTCCCAAGTAATCACCGTTGTTTCCCAGTCAGCCAATGCAGCAGCCTTCCCTTCCCTTCCCTTCCTTGTCCTTCACTGAGCTGCAGCACCCAGCGGTGCTGACCGCTTTTCCTTTCCTCCCCGTCCCTTGGCTGATGGGCTTCTCCATCACCCTGGCGCATGGCCTTAGCTGGGCACATAATGCTTTCTTTAAATTTTAAAGAGAAAAAAACAAGATAATAGGAGGGTAACAATGGTTAATACATTGCATATTGTTATCTTTAAATTAGTTACTCAGAGTACAAGATATAGGCATTTAATTGTCCAAATAATGTTGGCAGAAACCTTTCTTTTCAATGAACTAAGAGAAATTAGTAGTATAACTATGTTAACTACCCTATAGATATATTTTTTTGTTTTTCCCTTCTTTTCTCCATTTTCCCATCCCAGTTTCTCTTTCCTTTTGAAGTTTCTTCCCATTTTACAGTATCTGTGGTATATATATATATATATATATATATATATATATATTTTGGCGGTACTGGGGATCGAACTCAGGACCCTGTGCCTGCTAGGCAGGCGCTTATTCCACTGAGCTATATCCCCAGCCCCTGTGGTATATTTTGGATCTTATTTACTCTTTCAGCTTCTCACACTAGGGAGACAATACGATGTTTACACATGTGCATCTTATTTCTTTCTCTTATGAGTATGGCCTCGAGTTGCATCCATTTACCTATAAAAGTCTCATGTTTATCCTTCTTTATGGCTCTGTAGTACTCCGTTGCATAAAAATACCACATCTCTTTTATCCATTCCTTGATTGATGGGCATTTGCGCTGTTTCCAAGATCTAGCTGTGACAAATTGGGCTGCTATAAACAAGGGTGCACACATATCACTGTGGTATGATGATTTAATTCTTCTGGGAAGGTACCCAACAGGGGAATAGCTAGGTCACATGGGACCTCCAATCCTAATGTTTTGAGCAATCTCCATACTGATTTCTACAGTGGTTGCACCAACCTACACTCCCACCAGCAAAAGACAAAGACTCCTTTTCCCTTCCAGCCCGTCCAGCATTTGTTATTGGTTAATCTCTTCATGAGAACCCTTCTTTCTGGGACGTGATGAAACATTGGTGTTGTTTTCATTTGCATCTCCCGAATGACCGATGATGGTGAACGTTTTTTCATACACTTGCTTGCTGTTATCTACCCAGCCCCATCTGCCCCTCTTGCTGGCTCACAGTAACTCTTCTTAGACTTTTGCACCACACCCACACACATTCCAACTCTTTAGTCTGTTCCTTTGCTTTTTAAACTGTTTTTGCTTCCTCCTCCCCTTTTGTGACTGTGGATGTCCCACAAGGCGAGAGGTCCTTTTCTCTCTGGCTAGACCTTCTATTTCCCTTCACGTTATGCATTCCCATGACCTCAGTGCTCTTGAAGGTGAGTCCCTTTCTGTACCTCATAGTGCCCCCGCCCCCAGCCTGACAGCTACACATCTGCTTGTGGTACATTCCGCTTGCCTTGTCCTATCACATTGCTTCCCTTTGAACCTTTCAGACTCCATCATGGATACCGTCTTTCTCCATTTTAAGGCTCATACCCTATCTTTGCTTGATTCCTCCCCTCATCTCCAGACCTAGTTAAACACACAATCTGTTGATCCTCTGATACTTAATTCCTTGCCATTGCGCTGTTCACACTTCTGCTACAATCTCTTGTTGTTCCTCCTTTGGACCATTTCGATACTCCCCCAGGGGAGCAGGACAGTCACATGTGGTGATATTTTGATGTGTTTGTGTTTGAAATTTGTAATTTGAATCCCCTCATCCCCACCCCCAAATAACCTTCACTTATAAATACTCATACGTTTCTTCTGTGCCTAAGCTCTTGCTACTCATGTGGAAGAATCTTTTGTTGAATGGGCAAACCTTTAAGACTAATGTGTTTGTGCTGATGTGGGGTAATGATTTCAGTGGAGAAAGGCTGGATTGATTTATACTAGAAAGAGCAAATATACTTTAAAAGGAAATTGTATGCTCAAACTGAGACTTAGAGGGTGAGTGCGGTTGTATTCCAGATAGAGGAGGAAGCACAGCAAAGCAAGCAAGGTGCCTGAGCTTGTGTGTGGGGGTGGTAGGAGAGTCTAAAACGAGCCACTGTGAGCCAGGAGGAAGGGACACACGAGGCTGGATAGGACAGCATTACATGCCAGCGAAGGACTATTATTTGGGGTGTCACAGACACGCAGTCCAAGAGAGGCTGACCACGTTTAGCCAGGTTTCTAGAGTTGGATGGCATTTTTCATCAAGCAGGATTAAGAGACAGGAGGACTTGGGTTTTGGTTGGGAGCTCTAAGGAGACTGTCACTGCTGCTCTGTGCTGTGTGCTCATTGTGGCTTGTGACACCTTCAAGAGCTGAATGGGAATCTCCAGAAGGGAGGTACTGTGGGGGGCTCTCAGCAAAGGGGTTCCTGGGATTGTCAAAATGTAACTGTCAGGAAGAGAGGCGAAATCAAGGCTGGGAGTGGGGGAGCTGGCATCACAGCTGGGAAGAGGACTGCATGGGCTGTCATTTCTAAAAGGAGTTTAAAGATGCATACAGACTCATGCGTGAAGATGGGAGTTCAGGCCTCCGCATTTCACTGCTCTGCTCCTTGTGAAATCCCTGTTGATCTCTCAGGGCCCATCTGATGATGCCAGCTGCACTCAAGACCTTCTTTTAGCTCCTGGCTGGAACATCTCTCTCTCTCTCTCTCCTTTCTGAAACTATAATGAGTGGTTTACAAGAATTTTATGGTTTTGTGTTCCCCCTGTGGTGTAAAACCTCTGAAGATTGTTTTGCTTATCTTTGGGTCCCTTCAACCACCTGAGACTCGGCTCTGGGTGACGAGTCTGTCCTGAAGAAGCCATAATGAATCCAAATGTGCACTTTCATGGGGAAAGTACAGCCTACAGAATTTAATAAATGCGAATCTTAAATAATGAAATAGTTCAAGGAATTTGAATATTTCAAAGCTCCAGCCATATAAAGGCTGAATAATTCATGCAAATATTTGAGGAAAAGAATAAAAGCTTACCGAATAATTCAATACAGCATTTTTTATTTGGGACCATAACAGGAGATCCTGGGTTTAGTCTTGGTGGTCAGCTCAGCTTCAGAAGCTTTGAAATGCAGATTTGATCAATTACATCACAATTATATTTGAAAATTAAAAAGGAGCATTATCCAAAAGGCAAATTCCAAATTTATGCCTTTTCAAAGAAAGTGTCATTTGGAAGGAAACTGATTCACACCATGAAATATGTGGCATTTCTTTCGGTTTCCACTCTCTTCTGTCGTAGTGGTGGGCTCTTGCGATATGTAGACATGTGCTTAATCAAATTTAGCTTGACTTCTCAAGTGAAGAAAATGTATATGAGGTATTTAGAGATAAGTAGAGGCACATTCTTTTTTTAGCACACATATCTCCTGTGCTGTGGCATTTGTCTTACTCCCATTTTTAAAATTTGGCTTTATGTAATCTACAAATTCCTCTGTGCTCAGCACAGAGATAGAATAGCGTGTGCCCTGTGGTGCTGAAGGATATCTTCGCTGATCCTCATTTTCCCATCAGGAAAGAATACAATACTGTTACTCATATTTCTCTTACAGCACATGCACTCAGGATTACTCACCTGGGTTTTTTTTTTTTTTTTTTGCGGTACCAGGGATCGAACTCAGGACCTTGTGCTTACCAGGCAGGCACTTGCACCACTGAGCTATTTCCCCAGCCCCTGGATTACTCACCTGGGAACGGGACTGAACTTCTGGCTGCAGTCCTTTGGCTTACTGAGCTGTGAGGTGGAGTGTAAATCATTTAATCTCTGAGATAAAACGGGGGGAGGCTATGCCTGAAAGCATGACCCTGTGATTTAAGTATAATCAACTCAGAAGTTTGATTGCTTTGAAAATTGGAAAAAAAAGCTGGTGGCTATAATACATGTATACAACTGTGCCCCGAGTCATGGTTTTATTTTTGTGTCTTTTTTTTGTGTGTGTGTGACAGGGTGGCAGTTCAGGCTGGCCTTGAGCTCACTTTGTAGCCCAGGCTGGCCTCAAACTCACGATGATCCTCCTGCCTCAGATTCCTGAGTTAGGATTACAGGTGTGCACCACCACCCCACCACCCCCGGCTTCAGAGTCATGTTTTTGAAACCACATGCGACAGGAGAGAGTCGGGAGGTCCCTTCATGTGTTGGACATGGGATCTGTTTGTCTGAAGTAGCACATAAGGAACGTTGGAGTCTACAGGTGTGAACAGAATTAAGAGATGGGGAAAATCTAATAAAAGTTTCTTAATTTGAAAAATTAAAACAAAAAAAGCAGAAATGGGTTTCTAATTTTATTGTAAATATCTTAAAGGATTGAAAATGATTGGACTGTTACACATTTTGACATTAACAAGCACCATGCAAAGGGGCAGGTATAGCATAGAAATTTACCAGATTAATCTTAAGAAGAGCTGAATTTTTAAGAGCTTATTTGAAGGGCTGTGGATTTATTATTTATTTATTTATTATTTGTCTTTTTGAGACAGGGTTTTCCCTGTGCGGTCCAGGCTGGCCTTGAGCTCATTTTGTCGCCCAGGCTGGTCTCGAACTCAGAACCATCCTCAGCCTCCTGAGTGCTGGGGTAAGAGGCATGCGCAACCACGCCTGGCCTAGGGCTGTCGATTGTTTTTCTCTGCTTTGGTACCGGGCATCAAACTCAGGGTCTTGCGCCTGCCAGGCAGGCTTTGTGCACTGAGCTGTATCCCCGGCCCAAGGGCTTTAGATTTTAAAAATCAATTTGCTTCTCTTTTGTTGTCTCTTGTTCTTAACAGTTTCTCTTAGTGGAGAAGCTAATAGACATGCTCCCTTTTATGATATGCTCACATTGAAAGAAAATGTACTTTTAGTTAGAAAAGTAATACTACATGCAGAGAGACTAGAGATCCACTCACTGGATACCGATAATATGCATTTTTTTTTTTTAATCAGGAGTCAAACTCAGGACCTTATGCTTGCCAGGCAGGCGCAATTCCACTGAGCTGTACTCTGGGCTCCAACATGCAATGTATTAAGACCCTTTTAATAATGGTTTTAAAGTTTAGATTTTAAGGTATGGATTTTAACTGTTTTATTTTTAATGGAAAATAACTACATTTATGGAGTGCAATGTGATGTTTTAATACATGTATAAAAAATACATGTATCCCATGAGGATGATTAAATCAGGGTAGTTAAATATCTATTACTTGATATAATTCTTTGTGGTGAGAATACTTAAAATCAAGATAAAGATTTTTAAAATAGTAACTGTGAGAAGCAAGAGTGATGTTTTTGTGGTAAGTTTAAAGATTATATGCAAATAAGCTGGGCATGTTGGTGCATGTCTGTAATCCCAGCACTCAGGAGGCTGATGCAGGAGGATCACTGTGAGCTTGAGACCAGCCTGGGCTGCAAAGTGAATTCAAGGCCAGCCTAAACTGCATAGTGAGACCCTCTCTCAAAAAGACACACATACATACACAATCACAAATTATATGCATATATTCACATATTACATTTACTTACGAACGCCTATGTGTACAGAATTATATGATACATGTACTATGCATGTTTGATATGCACATACTTTTATAAGTTGGAGTTCTTATCTTTTTCTTTTCTTTTTTTTTTTTTTGTTTTTTTTGAGACAGGGTCTTGCTGTATACTTCAGGCTGCCCTGAACTAACTGTACAGCCCAGGCTAGCCTCAAACTTGGGGCAATCCTCCGGCTTCCACCTCCCAAGTGCTGGGATTATAGGCATGTGCCACCATGCCCACCTATCTTTTTCTACAGAAATAAAATGCTACATTAAAATATACCCAACATTCAGTTAACTCTAAAACAAGAATCACATTATTTCTTTGCTTTTTTGTGTTATTTTCTGTTGGTCTAGAAGCAATAATTTGTTGTAATGTAATACATGTGGTTTGCAGTATAACACGGCAAATTTAAATAACTGTGTAAGAAATCTAAAACAATATTCTTGCTTAAAAACTGTAAAGCGTCAACAGAGCCTGCTCATCAGAGAATCTGGTGTTACTAAATAGTAAATACTTTAATTTCAATACTACTAAAACCCTGATAGAATCGATCTTCTGTAAAGGAGAACATAACTGAATTTTACTTCCAAATCACGTGTTAAATTTTTTCAAATAAATTTTTTTAAAAAACCAGTTTATTTCTTCTTTCTACAAACATGACACTTTGCAATAGATCACTTTCATTACATGTCCTGAAATACATTTTCTTAAATATTAGGATTAAAAAAATACAGGTCTTTCTTTCTTTCTTTTCCTTCCTTCCTTCCTTCCTTCCTTCCTTCCTTCCTTCCTTCCTTCCTTCCTTCCTTTCCTTCTTTCTTCCTTTCTTTCTTTTGACAGGGTCTCTGTAGTCCAAGCTGGAAGTCTCTGTTTTATAGGTTGAGGGATTCTGAGATTTCTCAGTGCATATACTTCAATAGTATTCTAGAGATTCTTTTGCTGTTGTGTGGCTTATGTTGATAGAATTCTATTTTCTTTTTTCTTTGTCCGTCACTTAACATAGTCCTAAGATATCCTGTGCACTCCTGAAGCCCTGCTTCCAGTGAATATATTCATTATGAGATACTGAAGATTTCGGTGTCATATGTGCTACTTATGTTCCTGTTCATTTTGGGCTTCTCCCCCTGCTCCTGATTTATTAGGTTTTATAGTTGGCGCTGGATTTTCTTGCTACTATTCCAACATTAAAATATCAAGCTGTCTATTTCTCTTTGGGCTAAAATTAAGCCACAGTGCAGTCTTACAACAATAAGTAGCCCATGTGTTTCACATTTTTTGACCCTTGGCTTAGCAATGAGAAGCCTTAGGAAAAAACAAGCTTCATTTACTCTTTCAAGTATGATGACCTTGTATGATATCTCTTTTTTTTTTTTTTCCTTTCTTTTTTTTCCCCGGTACCAGGGATCGAACTCAGGACCTTGCGCTTGCCAAGCAAGCGCTTATGCCACTGAGCTATACCCCCAGCCCCTTGTATGATATCTCAAGGGGTTAATGACTCAGGGCAATTCCAATTCCCTTCTTTCTGCTGAGCCCGGGGCTGTTTGCTCACAAGGCCTTGAGGGTGCTGTATAGAAATGCACAGCTGTACCCACTGCAGTTCCCTTATGCCCTAAGGACGGGGGTTGGTACCTCTCCTCAGGACCGCTGAGGCTCTATGTAATTCTACCTGTGTGAAAGTGCTGGTTAGGAGCTAAGGTGGAGGGTGATTTAACCCTGAACTTTCATGGATTGACACTCTTTTCTAAACAATCAATACTCAATCAGGCCTCGCTAGTGCTGTATTCATTTCTTCATTTTTCAAAGAGAGAAAATAAAGTAGGTAACTGTGAATACACTTCTTCCCTATGACAATATGAAAGACTGTGACAGTTCCAGGATTGACTCAGGATATCTTGGACAGGGAATTCAGTAAAATTCTGCACAATCATCTCTTTTATTTTATGTCCAACCCCATCCTTCATAATCTGCTCTGGTATCCACTGCTTTCCACCATCATTTCAAATGAGGTAATTAAAGTGGCAATGAGTGGTAAATAGCTAAAGAACAGGACTCAGATAGCAAATTAGAATCACAACAGAAACTCTCAGGAATAGATTCCTGCCGAAGAGGAGGAGGGGAGCATCAGAGCAGATTCTGGTCTTTGGTTGCCATGTATTTCCTTCATATGAATGTAATTCATCATTTGATTACTTTCAAATCAATTCAAGTCATGGTGAGCTCAGGATTCCTAAAATTCATTAATGTATTTATCGAAGCCCTTCTGCATACAATACAACATTTTGGGATTCTGTTTGAGGGCACTGAAACAAAAATCTGTACTCTTTGACAGAGACTGTCTTATACTCTAGTTAAAAAGCCAAATGTACTAATGTGACATAAGAAACTGTATTTGACAAATATTTCCTCCATCCCACCCACAAGATGAAACTTTTCTCTCAAAGAGAGAATGGTGTTGTCTCTTCCACAGTATTTCCCATGGCAGCCAAAACCTCTTTTAACATGACCCATCAAAATTAGGCACACTGTGTTTGCCATGTGGGCCAAACAAGAATCCAGTTCCTGCACATTTTCTTAGTGTTACGGCTTGTGTTTAGACATCCCCCTAAAGCCTCATGCAATCATAGGTGGGGTTTCTTCAGAGGTGGCTGAATCTAGAGTGTGTGATAGTGAGATTAAGGATGTGAGATTACTAAATCAGCCCCCTGGTTGGTTGGGCACTGCCCTAATCCTGGTAGCCCGGATTCAATGTAGGGACAGAAGGGTTTGTGTCGTCCCTTGTTGCTTTGTTACCTTTTGCCCATTGTAAACTATTTCTTCTCTGCGATACTTGCCTGCCAGCCGTTATGGACTGAAACCTCTACACACTGTGAGCTAAGTAAACCTTTCCTCCCTTAACTGTGGGCATCGGGTATGTTGTCTTGGCAACAAGAGAAAAGTAACTAAGACACTTGGCCTATCTTTGCAGTCCAGTCACCCATGCCCTTGTATTTCCCTTTTGTGTCCTGCTTCTTCTTGAGGTGAACTAGGTTGCAGTAGTGACATTATGTTGTCCAGCAGGCTCTTGGGCAGTGCCAATGCTGCTTGGTCATTGGACCACACTCTAAGTAGTCAGGCTCTTGTGGAATAATGAAGACCAACGAACAATTTCTTACTCATTTTTCCTGTAAGAACATCTGACGTTCATATAGTACCTACTATGTGCCTGACCCTGTATTAAGTGCTTTGCGTATAGCGAGTCATTCTATCCTCACAGTAGTCCTAGAAGGTGAGATTGTTATCAGCCCCACTTTGTAGATGGAGGAACCAAGATGCAAAAGTTCATCAACTTTCCAAATATCATACAATAAGTAACAGAGACAGAATTCAAATTTAGTCTTACTTTGGGCTCTGTGTCTACCCGCTACTTGATTTCAACAATTTACAAACAGATCACTGTCTTCTGGATGTAACTTTTTCAGTGTTTTCCCTTTAATGTAAAGGACTTGGCGTGCAGATCGTGTTCCAGCTAGGACTGGGAACGTCACTGTGTTATTGATTCACCATTGGATTAGCCATGCTGCCAACTCTGGGCCTCCAGTAAATTTGATAATTAGAGCCAGTTCTCAAGAATTAGTTGTAGGGTCCCCAGGCAGCTGTGGTTTGGCTGAGTAGAGGCAGCAAAGACCAGCTGAGTTAACAATTCTGTAATTGATCACGGAGGCAGCAAGAGAATCAGCTCCAAGACAAGCAGATGTTCCTTCTGCAGACTGAGGGGAGACACCAAGGCTGGAAGGACAAGGTGGGTAGGTGTGGGAAGGTGGGGCGAAACACCATGTTGTGTGCGTAAGAAGCTGGTGACTGGTTCCTGGGGGCAGGAAGCAAAGTGGAGCAGCAGGGACGAGCTCGCGTATCATACATGAGCTAAGCCTGGAACAAGGGAGTCAGAAATTCACGCTTTCATTCAGTTGATGTTCACTGACTACCTACTGCGTGCCAGGCACTGTGCTACGTGCTGCTGCAGCCATGAGGAACAAGCTGTACTTAGTCCCTGTCCTCAGGGCATTTTAATTCTTGGATAGTAGACCGATAAGACCAAACCAAACTAGATATCCAACAAATAAAGTAGTTGCAGGACATAATGGATGTCCCCAAAGACATGGGGCCACAGAGCCCTACTTTAGGGAGGGTGCTCTGAGGAGGGCTAGGGTGAGATCTGAGTTCAGAACGGTTAGGTGTTTGAGGAGGGGGGGATCGGGTATCCCAGGGAAGAACTAGCCATGCAAAAGCCAGAGGGTAGCAGGATGGTGGCAGGGGAAGCAGGGCTTGGCACATCTTGGGAATCCACCATGCATTGGAGACTGACACAAATTTACACATTCACGGATTAAAGCTGGGAATGACATATGGAACAAAATGGGCTTTGACAGGGGGGTCAAGTGTCCTCTAGAGTATAATGTTGAGTTCACCACATACTAGTGTCAAGGCTCACAGGCTGCCACAGCCTCTAAAATTGGGAAATATTTGGAAGGCAAACCCTAGTGTATTATACTGGCTGAGTCTTGTTTGAGTTTAAAAGCCCAGTTCTGAGTTGTGCAGTTGACACTAAAGAAAGCTTTATCTAGGTTATCGTGGTGAAGGACCAGGCAAAAAGCAAGAATTATGGAAATCTCCAATGAAATTTTGAAAATCACCCATGGTTCAATCTAAGTGCTTATATCTTCTATGACTTAGGACACCCAGTTACAGAACTTTAGGGCCTAGGAGAGATTTTAGAATGATCAGACACAATAGTTCACATTAAAGTTCAGAGAAGTTAAGCGAATACCCTGAAATCACACTACTAGATGATGGCAGTGTTATACCTAGGACATAGTTCTTGTCCTCCAAGCCCTGGGCTGTCTTTTCTGCTTTTCTGCAGTACAGCCACCCTTCACATCCTCATCCAATTTGGGGGAGGTAGAGATGAGATTTTGCTGTTACCTGGACCGGCGTTAAAGCATCCTCCTGCCTCAGCCTCCCACATAGCTGGGACTACATGTGTTCACCACCACTGGGCTTGGCTTCTTCATCCCATTTTGATGTCTGAGGCTAAATGTGGCCTTGGCCCAGTTGCTTTATTTGCTAACCTGAGGCTTTAACGTTGCCTCTGACACTACTAATTTAATGATCAGCAAATGAATTAACATGATTTTTCTTCATTAGGAGGCCTTTTAAACTGTGAACCTTCTTAAAAATTCTGGGGGAGCTTGAAAAAAGCTTCCAAGCGCATAAATAAGTGTTGAACAGTTTGTCAGTCCTTTCTTACCTTGTCTGATGTTAATGATGACTGTGAACAGGTACAAGATTCGAACTTTTGAAGTTCATCTGTTTTATCTATACTGCTGCATTTACAAACAACGATCAACCCCATTCTGACTCAAGTCTCCTGGTAAACCTGGATATAATAGTGCTTCAAGGATAGTGGAGTATTCAAATGTTTCCTAATGTTTTGAAGCAGCTCAGGGTAGGATCAACAGCCCAGGCTGCAACAACACCCCACAGCCAATGACTGCAATTTTCCATCTTTGTTGAATGGTATATTCTATAATTCATCGCCACTTCTCATAGAGTATGTATTAATACACATCTTCTAGTTCACTTCATCTGCTACTCAGTAGCCATTGTATAAAAAGACATTTTTATAGGGGCAGAGGGTATAACTCTGTGGTACGGCTTGTGCTTAGCACATACCCGAGGCCCTGGGGTCAATCTCCAGCCCCCCAAATAAATAATAATAAATTAACTGACTGATACAAATAGAAGCTCACAATTCATCCATTTGCTTGTTGATAAGTCCTTAAATTATTACTATTTTTCTCTTACAAACAAAGCAGGGAGGAGCGTTTTGTATGTCTTCTTGTGAGTGTTACATAGGCACTGCAGGATTGCATTGCAAATCTTTTGAAAATAATTTTTATGTCGATAGGAAAACAATCTGGTTGTGAAAAGAAAAAGAGTCAGGATAAATGCTAGGAAAAATAGAATGTCAGGAACAGGATGTAAAAAGGTACAGAATACGAGGAAAATTAGCTATACTGTCATGTAGTGCATAATAATATTTCAGCCAACAATGGGCTGATAATGACAGTGGTCTCATGAAACTACAATAGAACCAAAGAACTCCTTTCACCTGTTGAAGTCTGTCGTAGCCATGGTAATGCTTTCCTCAGGAGTGCGGGATAACGCTGGTGTAGAGAAACCTCCCGCACCGTCAGTAAGAGTGTAGCGTGTACAATTTGTACAGAACATAGTAATCAAGAATGATAATAATGACCCCATTGCTGGCTTATGTGTTTACTATACTATACGTTTTATGACTATTTTAGTGTACCACTTCTACTTAGATATAAATTAATGTAAAACCATGTGCTGCCTGATGAGGCAGCAGCCTCACACACTGAGTTTACTGCATCTCTTTCTGTTTAATTTTTTAGGGGCTTTGGGGGGCACCGAGGGTTGAAATCTGGGTCTTCCCACTGAGCTGCACCCTCAGTGCTTTCGTTTTGAAATAAGATCTCAATAAATTGAACTCTGATGCTCCTGCCTCAGCCTCCCGAGTGCTGGGATGACAGGCATGCGCCCCCACGCCTGGCTTTACCATAGCTCCTGACTGCACTAAGAGGACACAGCATGTTGACCTATACTCTCCAGGTTTGTGCAGTGTGAGGACAGCACAGCAAACCCACCCAGTGGTGCAGTCTCCAAGCATGTCCCGGTGTTGGAGGGCACAGCACTGCCTAGTCCTATGCCTTTGTAAAGGAGATGCATGTTTGAAATAAAAAAGAAGAGTGAATGAATTGAGGAGCCATTTGAAAGCCACAGATTTGCATCAACGTTGCCTCCATAAAGTCCTCCAGGACTTTTCTTCCATCTCTGTGGAAGTAATTACCAGCTTCTTGAAACCTCCATTCCTCCTCCTCTATCGATGGCATATTGTACATTGTATGTAGTATGATTTGTTTACGTGTCTTCCTCAACAGAGTGAATGGCTTTTGCGGGTAGAGTTGACACCCTATGTGTCCCCAGGGCGTGGAGCACAGGAGTAGGTAAAACTGGGCATAGGGCAGGGGCCATGAGGGCAGGAGGGTGGGGTGGACATGATTAGTGCACCGTATGCGTGGTATGGAAATAGCACAGTGAATCCCATTCATTTTACAGTTAATATGTGTCAATAATAAGAACAAGCAAACAAACAGAAAAGATGAAGCTTTGAATGAATAGTGCAAATCATGGAAGATCTTCCAGAGTTGGCAGTAGATTTCTTCTTCTTTTTCTTCTTTTGTCTTTTTGAGACAGGGTCCCACTATGCAGTTCAGGCTGGCCTTAAACTCACTTTGTAGCCCAGGCTGGTCTCAAACTTGCAAAGAGCCTCCTGCCTCAGCCTCCTGAGTGCAGGGATTACAGGCATGTGCCACCATGCCTAGCCGGCAGTAGATTTCTGATAATAGAATAGTTTAGTGAAAGTTAGCTTAAAGTTTTTTTTTTTTTTTTTACAGGGAATCGAACTCATGACCGCAGGCTTGCCAGGAAAGCATTTATGCCACAGAGCTATATCCCTGGCCCAGTTAGCTTAGAGTTTGGAAAAGAGATTTAATCTTTTGTCTCCAGTTGGACACTTCATTTAAAAGCTGATATGAATGGTTAATAAAGTAGAGAAATCTCAAAACAGGATGATAGGAATTAACAGCGGTTGTTATATTACATATTGTTACCTTCAACAAAGTTGCTCAGATTACCAGAGGTGAGAATGCAAGATTGATCAGTCTCTTAAAGAGAATAAAAGGTAATAACAAAACATTAGAAATGATAAAGTGCTTCACTGAACAAGATGGTAGGAATTCAACAATGGGTGTTATATCTTTTTAAAAATAGCGAAATCTCTTAAAATATGACAGCATACTTGCAATGTCTGATTAACATGTGTTGGTGTATAGTTAGTTTCAGGATAATTTCAGTTTTATAAATTACCAAGAAATCATTTGAGAAAACCTTCTGTTTTTATTTAGGGATCTAATTCTTTATCAACTATTAAGATTTTCAAGTCCCTCCATTCTTATAATCTAGGATTTGGGGAATTTTGTCCTGTTGGGATTGCTGATTAAATGCAGTAATTCTGCTGAAGTGCTTAGCACAGTGTTTGGTGAATAGTAAGTACTGAATAAACATTAGCTTTACTATTATTAGCGAATTCCATTCCTGGATTCCTGCAATTTATGTCACATGCTTCTGGTGCAGACATCTGAAGGATCTCCCGTTTATACCTTTGGAGCAGTACATCAGTAAATCTGCCAGCTTGGACAGGGAAGGCATCTAAAAATGTGTACCTTAGATGAAGGATACAATGGAAAATTCTTGACTAGTTTGTGAGTCAACTATAAAATACACAGGGAGATTATACATGCTAAACATTTTGCAAGGTGCAGAAAGCCCATTAGGATATTTTAAGAATGCTTTTTCCCACCATAAAGTTTGCTTATTATGAACAATATATCACATGCATGAAAGGTGGTTGGTTTCACTTCCCCAAAACTCCTTTCCAATGGAAAGCATGAGGCAGTTGTGGCTTACCAAGGTATCAACCCAGTGAGGGCCACTGTAACTAGGATATATTTACATTTTGACTCACAGTGTTTGTGAGGCTTTAATCATAGGGGAACAAGTAATACTTCTCAGGCTTTGTTGTGTGTAATCTTCCATTCATTTGTTTTTCAAGTTTGTTTCAGGCTGTGGGAAGGTTCCCCTTTAATCACATCACACTTTCCTGATTTCTGCAATTTATCTTCATTTACCATGTTGCAGTGGCTATGAAAAACCCTATGGTAAGCTCCTCGTTTCCCAAATCTATGCATATGAGCCTCATTGAGTTAGATTCATCCTGAATACATTTCAAAATCACATCAGCACTTTCGGATCAGCAAGTTACTTCTTAATAAATTGCTTTCTCCATGTTAGGTGCTATTTTAAATTCGTGAAAGAGCACTTTCCAAATATGTGTAACTACTTCTGGAGGATAGTAAACTGGGACATTTAATTAAATGAAGGTGCTAAATTTTTATTATGCTGTGAACGGATATTTGAATAACTAGCTGTAAATGAGTTCTATTTGTACAAAAGTGATTTTCTAAATCCAATTGTCCCTACACTCCCAAATATAGTTCTAGTTCTGGGACAAAACAGGAAAGGGGATGCCCGTGACCGCATAACTAAGACAAATGAGAGGGTTACAGCAATACACTGAACCCATAGACAGAGCAATGAGAGCTTTGAACTGTGGTGTTTTGTTCCCCTCAAATGAGGGGCTAATCTACTCAATTAATTTTGTTCAGTCATTATGCTATCGTTTGAGTGGCCCCTCTAAAACTCAGGTTGACTAATTGCCACTGTGATAGTATAAGAGGAGGGACTGTTAAGAGGTGACTGGCCAAGGGACTGCCTTCTTCATGAGTGGATCAAGGCCTTTATCAAGGGAGTGAACTTATAAAGAGGGGCTGAAAAAGAGGCGCTCAACACCTTCCAGTGTGGAACCAGGTTGCAAGAAGACCCTCCTCAGCTGCTACGCTATGTTCTTGACTTTTGAGCCTTCAAAAATCACAGGCCAAAGAAACTCCCATTGTTTATCAGTTACCCAGGCTGTAGTATTCTGTTATAGTAGCTGAAAATGGACTAAAACAAGTTAGAAAATTAATTCTTCCTTCTAGAATTTCTTCCACTCAAGTGAATTATTTATATATATATATATATGTATGTATGTGTGTGTATATATATATATATATATATATATATATATATAGTGCTCTCTCTCTCTCTCTCTCTCTATATATATATATATATATATATATAGCATTAAAAATATCTCACTACTCAGAAATATCTAGGTAAATGGCTGGAGTAAGATTTCTCATTTAAGTCCCAGAAGTTTATTGAAAGAAAACAATCAAAGATAATAACATTAACTGTCATTTACTGAGCAGCTCCTATATGACGAAGCTTTTGTTTCATATTGAGGTATAACTGACAGCTAAAAATTATATATATTTACAGTGCACAACTTGGTAGATGTGGTGATATATGCCTTAGTCTCAGGTACTCAGGAAGCTGAGGCAGGAGGATTTTGAGATGTTAGCTTGGGCAACTTAGTGAGACTCTGTCTCAAATTTAAAAAGAAAAAAAAGAAAAAAGTGTACGACTTGATGACTTGATATGTATATGTATTTTTGAAATAGTCACCACAACATATCCATCACTTTGTTTAGTTAATTTTTCTCCCTCTCACTCTTTTCTCTTCTTTCTTTTCTTCCTGCTTTTTTCCTTTTCTTTTTGTAGTAAAAACACTTATTAAAACACCAAGAGGTTTACCTTCTTAGCAAACTTTAAAAATACAATGTAATACAATACAGTTTCATTATTGATACTGTTGTATAATAGCTCTCCTGCATTTATTCATCGGGCACATCTGCAACTCTGTACTCCACTTTTTAACCTCCCCCTTCTTTCCTCATTCAGCTCCTGGCAGCCAATATTCTACTCTCTGCTATGAATTTGACAAGTTTAGATTCCACATGTGAGTGAGGCCACACAATGCTTGTTTTTCTGTGTCTGGCTTATTTCACTTAGCATAATGTTCTCCGGGTTCATTCCTGCTGTTGCAAATGACAGAATCTCCTTCTTATTAAAGGTAGGATAATATTCTGTTGTACGTATGAATCTTTTCTTTATCAGTCCGTGGGTGTACATGTTAGTAGTTTTTTTAAAAATCTGGCTATTGTGCATAATACTACAACGAACGTATGAGTGTAGATATTTTTCAAGATCCTGATTTCATTTCCTTAATATATACCCTGAAGTGGGAACATGGGATCATAAGGTATTTCTATTTTTATTGTTTTTGAGGAACTTCTATACTGCTTTCCACTGATGGCTGTAGCAATTAACATTCCCACCAGCAGGATACAAGGGTTCCCTATTCTCCCCATTCTTGTCATAATTTCCCTTCCTTTTGATATATATAATTTATTTATTTTTTAATTAAAAAAAAATAAAAGTACAAAAACATATTAACAGACACCAATTAGCATAAAAAATAGTACAATCACAACTGATCTATAGACAAGGTGACATGGTCTCAACAGTGGTTATTGCTTTATCTGTTGATATCTTCGAAGTGTAAATATATGAACCCATATACAGACATGCAAAATTGGTCAGACAATTAATCCTCTCAACAACAGAAAAACACAAAAACCAAAAATCCAAAGACAGAAAACAAAACAGGCAAACGACAACAACAACAACAACAAAAACAACCAATAGTTGCTGCTTTGCATATTTATATCTTCGAAGTGTGTGTTCAGGATAACACATACAGACATACAATATTGATCAAATAACCCGTCATCAATTATTCCTTAGCATTAAGTGATATAATACAATAGTAGAACCATGTTAGCCCTCCTGCATATATGTATATTCATATATATATATATATATATATATATATAAAACCTGTACATACTTTAATCCTTACAGCAAATGTCTTGGCTGAGGCCGTTCCTCCAGTTTGAGATATGGGAAGATGTCTGCTCAGATTGGTTGGGTAATGTGCTCAGGCTTGCTCAGCTGGTATCAGGGCTGATATTAAACCACTAGCCCATCTAGTAGTAGTACCACTAGATGAATTCTTGTTCTTCCTCTGCACAAATGCGGAGTGGAATCATTTTATGATCCCTTTGATAGTCTTGGTTTTGCAAAAAAGCTATAAGACATCATTGTCAGGGTTTGCAAGGAAATGGATTTAATACAGGACACATAATTTATTGGATTCACCCAAAAAGTCAAAGGCAGAAGAGTGCAGGAGATCTTTCCATGCACTAGAGACCCAGACAAGCCAGCTGAAGGCCTGGATCCCATGGTAACATCCTGCAAGAGTCCAGCTGGAGGCCTCAAGCCCATGACAATGTCTCATGCAAGTCTGTATCAAGGATCTTCACTAGGAAAGCCCAAAAGTCAGTGGTGGCAGCCAGAAACCCTGTGCCAGCGGAGTGAGGGATCTGTGCTGAGAGACCTGCGCTGGGGCCAGGAAGTGACGTTCAATGTAAGGACCGGAGCTCCCCCAAAGAGAACCACAGCCATCCTCAGAGACAGTGAGGACCCAAGATCCTCCAGCGAGGACAACAGCTGAGTTCATATCAGGAGAACCATCGCGACAAGCTTCTCCAGCAGAATCAACAGCCCATCATCTTCCCCTGCAGTTCTTTTATGCTGTTGGCAACAATCCTCAGGTGGGCCTTCCACACCCAGCCCCATGGTGATTCAGTTCAGCTGGGGGTGACAAGCTGACCGTTAGTTAGTCCACCACAGACATGGACTAAATGGGGATGAAACTATACCTGATAAGAATGCACTGGCATCTTCCTTAATAGTTCCTATTTCTGTCATCTGCTTTTCTTTTTCCACTTAAGATATTTGAAAGGTTTTACTGTTAACCCTCTGACTTTTCCTGGGTTCATTCCCCTCCTCCTCCTACACAATGTGGGAGAATTCCACTCAAGTTATGTAATTGAGTTTATAAGTCATCTAGACAAATATCACATAGGTAAATGTATTAACCGAAACAATGGCCACATTTTTGGCAAGATGCACTCTATAGTCAGTTGTCAACAAAATGTACCTCTCAATGTTTTGTTGAGATCAAGTATCAAGGTACCAACAGGATGAAAAGTGAACAATTACTACACGTCCCATTGACCAGTTTGCCTGACTATTTCCTGAAATTTTCAACCATCTGAGAGAATTCAGTCAAAATGACTCCATAGGATCTGTATTGTGACCTTTTTTATGATGGACCAGACTGCAAATACCATAAAGAGAGCCAACCAGTATTTCAGTGGGAGCCTAAACAGGAACTGACAAAGAAGTCTCAGATGCACAATAGCTATGTATCCTACCATGGATAGTTACCAGGTCCGCACTAGTTTCTAATCACCAGACAGTGCACTAAGAGCTGTCCAGGCAAATTTCATGCATTCTTACGGAGCAAGGGGTGCACAGATTAACAACCTGACAACAGAACCAAAGAATAAAGGTCAGGCGATAGAAACTGTGTTTCATTTTTACATCTATAAAACGCGGGGGCAATGATACTTCGTGGAGTTAAAGAAGTCAGTTAATTTATACTTAAAATAGGACTTGGCATGGAGACAGTACTCCATGTATGCTGGCTATTAATTCTCTTAATGATCCTAGCAGAGAGATACAGTTGTGATCAGTTTTTATAATTTAGGAAATTGAGGCTTAGAATTGCCACATGGCAGGGCTGGGGTTGAAAACAGGTGTGTTTGCAGAGGGTGGTGGTACATGCCTGTAATCCCAGGACTCAAGAGGCTGAGGCAGGAGGATCATGAGTTTGAGGCCAACCTGGGCTGCATAGCCAGAACATGTTTTAAAAAGAGAAGCTTCCCCTCCCTCCCCTTCCCTTCTTTTTGACTTCAAAACTGGTGCTCCTTAGCCCTAAGCTGTTCTTCACCTCACTGCAGGATACACAGAGTGGGCAAATGTACCACGGGGCCAGCTGGCTCTTGCTACCACCTGGTGCCAACTCCTTAGATGATTTCCTGGGGGTGACGCCGAGGAAATCTGCCACTGAGTTGGCTGAAGGGCAGGTTGAGAAGAGGATCTCATGGTTCCCCGCCCCGCTAGAAATGAGGATGACACGAATCATCCCAGCAAGCCTTAACCACAGCCAGGAAACTCCTCCACAGAGGAGGAAAGTGAGTAAGAGACGCGTGGGAGTGGGGCGGGCAGCTTCACCTGCCGCCCACCGGGGTTCTCACCCCCTCCGCAGAAACCAGCTGGGGAAGTCGTGTCCTATCCTCCCAGCCCTGCTGGGGCCTACGCAGGGGACCTTCCTGGCTGTCGGATAATTGGAGATGCTGAGCGTGTACTGTGTGTCTCCTGAAAAAGAAAAAACCGGATGAATTAGGCATAATTATCCCACTTAAGAAATGAAAAGGGCTAAAAATGATCAAGATATACGTGTGTACTAATTCCCCAATTGATTGTAAATACTGTGTGTTACAAACACATCCAAGGAAAACGAAGAAAGAAAGAAAGACATGATGACATGAAGGGGCAGAAGAAGCTGGTGACCTGCCCAACGTTATCCTACTGTTTGTAACAGGACCAGCAGGCCGGGAGCTCGTTTATATCTTGATCCAAAACCCACATTCTTCTCACTATGCAGGTTTGTTCTTCTGGCATTTGGGATATCACAAAATCATTATTTTTCCTTATTTTGCTGTCTTGTGCCCACCTTATTTCTTGTTAATGATTTTTCCCCAAAACGTAACATGCTATGGAATGTTGGTGGTAGCAGTTGAAATCAAGTTTCCAAGTTTAAGAGCTAGCTGTGTTATCTCTGTGGATTATTTCTTGTACCATCTCTTTTTTCTTCCTACCTTATGTATTTGCTATGATAATCTTTCTAGAGGCTCCTGAACTCATGCACTGGTGGGACAATTCTCATTCCAATTTTTACAGGCAGATACTTAGCTTCTCATAGCCTTACCATAAAGGAATGGAAGTAATTTGGGGTTCATGAAAAGGTGTACCAGAAAGATCTTCCTAGTGTTCTCCTCAAGGGACACATAATGTCACAAATAAAATAGTCAATACTGTTGCAAGAGCGGCTATTGGTTTTGCTATTTCAAATAGTACCAATAGTCCATTTTTATGCAACAAAGCCTATGGCACAGTGAGGGGACTTGAGCTACCTCTCTGTCTCTCTTCTGTGCCACTACAGAAGGCGCCGAGGGCTCATAAATCCATTCTCTCCCACTTCACCTCTCACCCTCGTCTTCCTACGGGCAGTGAACGTGCTGCCTGCAGCGGGTGATCGCCAAACCTCTCAATACCATGGCATCATTGTGACGGTCGACATTTGCTCTCTGAACACCTTCGCTACACAGCGCGCACTCTGAGGTCCAGCACACGATGGTGGTTTGAATCGGGCCTTTGTTTGTATAGCAATATTGGGGGCCTGTGCCACATCCTTATGAAACAGTCAGTAAGCACATTTAATGTTGAAATAGTTCTGTTTTCTCTGCTATAGGGATGGCTAGTAACTGTCTTGCTTTGGTTTCTGTAAGCTCATATGTATATACGTATGTGTGTATACGTATGTGTATACACATATGTATGTATATGGCATATTTTGAAATTTAAAAGCATTGATTCTCACAGCCAGTCTATTTCAGGAATAAATCACATACCACCAGTCTCTGCCAACCCTCTCTCCAGTGACTACCACTCCCACCACCGATTTCATGAGAACAGCAAATACTCTAGTGTTTTGTCCATAGGGAACACGATGCAGTTGCTGGAGTAGTAACCATACTTGCTTATTGTTTTAACTGGGAGGGATTGATGTGATTTAAAAACAAAAAGAAAAAAAATCTAGAAGCCCCTCTATGTGCCATGACATTCCCCATCAAAGGTGACCTGGACACTTCCTGAGGAAAACCCGGCTGGTTTAGCACTCCGCTGTCACTTCCATTCAGCAGCACTGCAGTCCGAGACCCAAGCTTTCCTTGCAGACAGTGACTTCAGGGAAAGTAATACGCGAAGTTTTTACAAGAAAGTTTCTGTGTGAAATTGTGACTCCTGCCAGAGATGTCATATGGTTTAGTTAACTTTCTTCCCAGGAACCAGGCAACTTTCCCAAGCCCCAGATAAATACAACTGGAATGGCATTCAGAAGTCAGGAGCACGGGGCTGAAGGGAAAGGCAGAATTTTACACACCCCATTTGTTCCTGGTTGAGATAAAGCTTCCGTTCTATTTTTCCCTAAGGCCAAAGTCCAATTCACTTACAGCATTATAAAGCCTGACTCCAGTGGAAGAAAATGATTAAGATTTCTGTCCCTGCTATAACCATTTATACCATAATAAATTTACCTAAGGCAAGGGATTGCCTCTTCTGGATTCCTTCCGCAGTGCCCTGGGGAAGAAAAGCGGATGCTAGGACATTCTGCTTCTGCCACTTTCTTTTCGCCCCTTCTGTGTTACGAACTCTTTCCCTCCATGCTGTTGATTAGCAAGTCTGCACATTCACTGTGCAGTAATAATTAATGTTCCCCATGTTGACTCTCAGGAGCTACAATACCATGAAGTACCCTTCAGAATTATCAAGGAGAAATTAAATTATGTTCAGCGGAGTTTTAGAGCAATATTACTCATAATTTAAAGGACCCTACAGGGATGGCTTGGAGCTGGGTCCTATTGGCTTGAGAGAGCCTATTGTGAAACAGGAAGGAGTTTTGGGAGCCAGACGTTAAGCTTTTAAAACTGGGCCATGATTGGCATACTTATATTCCAGAAACGGGCATTTGCTAAAAATCAGAACCCCCCCCTTCACAGATACCTGGTTTATCAGTATATCGTTGTCTATAGCCTGGAAACCACGTAATCCAATTAGTACTTACCAGCTAGAACAGCACATCTCACTCACTCTGGGTGTAGTTTATTGATGAATCTCGCTAGTTTGGAAGGGCAGTTAGTACTTGCTTTCATTTTCTGGGGTTACTGTAACAAATTACCACAACTTGGTGACTTAAAGCAGTCTCGGTGTTTTCTCTCATGGCTCTGGAGCTGGAATTCTAAATCGCTGCTCTCAAATCCAGATGCTGACAGGATGGTGCTTCCTCTGGTGGCTCTAGAGGCCCCAGAAGAGGTCTGTTCTTTGCCTCTTCTAGCTCTTGGATGCTGCTGGCACTTCTTGGTTTGTGGCTCTTTCACTTGAGTTGTTAAGGCCAGCGCCTTCCACCTCTGTCTCTGCTCTCCTTTCACACTGCCTTTTCCTGTGTGTGTGTGTGTGTGTGTGTGCGCGCGCACATGTGTGCGTGTGCATGTGTGTGCGCGCGTGTATGCGTGTGTGCACGCATGTGTGTGCATGTGTGTGCGTGTGTGTGTGTGTGCGTGCATGCATGTGTGTGCATGCGTGTATGTGCACACGTGCATGTGTGTGCGTGCATGCGTGTGTGTGTGTGTGTGTATGTGTGTGTGTAGCGTCTGACCCATTTTTATAAGGACATGTTAGAGTACACTTAGGGTTCACCCCAATAACCCCAACAATCTCCTCACTTCAAGATCCTTAATTTCTTCTGCAAAGAAACATTTTCTTTTTCTTTTCAAGTAAGGGAACACTTACAGGTTTTGTAGATTAGGACCTACCCGGCAACTTTGAGAAGGCTATTTTTCAGCCTATCACAACACCTGCCTCCGCAGCCCCTCTTACACAAAGACACACTACACGTGGGTAACATTCTTAACAAACAGGAGCTGTCATGATAAACAGAGAAGTCTTAATGGTAATAAGAGTGCTAATGGTAATACTCTTTATTGAGTGTTGTCTGTGTTTCAGACAAAGCATATAGTAATTTCTTTCTCTCATTATTACTCCTTCCCAAATCAAGAAATGTGTGCTCCAGTGTCATAAATGCACTTTGGGAGCACCAGCAGACTGATAAGGCCGAATCGTAGGCCCTGCTGGCCACACCCTCCTCCGCAGCCTTTCCTAGGGCTGATCGCGAGATTGCACCGGCACTCCTATTTTACGTAGACTACTTTTCCTCTCCTGGTTTTATAGTTTCCAGCCCTCCCTCTTGATTATCCTGAGTAAGCTTATCTCGAACACCCACACTGAGCTTGATTATGGAGATTATGCACAGTTTATTCATTGACTGGGAATGACCTCTCCGGTATGCAGAGTCCTTGGTCAAGTCAGTGGACCAAGGTCAGTTCCTGTGCAAAACCACACTGGCAATAAATACCATTTTCGAAGAGGTGGTTTGGAGAATGCCACAGACCAGACCCAGGGTGACTAACCTGTCATTATCTTCCTGTGGCCTTCGGCTTGCGTACTTCCCAGGGGGTGTCTCCGGACCTGCCTGCAGAGTTTACAGTTTCATTTCCAGCACTTGCACCAGAAAAACGAAGGAGGAAAGAACTAAGACTTGGTGACTGCCCGCTGTTTCAGGCTCTGTGCCAAGAGTTTTACACACTGGGCTAAGGATGATATAAATTCCAAAAACATTTTCTCATGTTATTCCTCATAGCTGCAATAATAATCTAGTCGAACAGTTTTAGAGACGTAATATAAGAAGTCTGTTTGGTTTAGGTAGCACGTTTATATTTCTGTTGAAATATAATTTTCAGTCTTATATAAAAGCTGGTGGAATTTGTCCTATACAATAGCTAGTATTTTATGGAGGAATTCAGGTCACATTTGTTCAGTTTTAGAAATGACCTTTGGGTCATGTGAAATTTTGTGTGTATATATATGTGTGTGTGTGTGTGTGTGTGTGTGTGTATAATGGATTCCAGGAAATTTGACAAAGTCAACAGTAGCAGGCCAAGAGCAGACGTTGGGGAAGATGGTAGTCCACTAGTATGACTGCAAGTTACTGAATCACTCCAGTATCTTTATCTACAAAGTTGTAATAGGAATTCTTGCCTTGTAGAGTTTTTTGCCTATTGAAAATGAACTGGTGCATATAAGACGCCCTGCATATGCTAAGTGTTCGGTAAGTACGAACTGTCGTTGTCATCGTCAGTGGTTTTGCTATAGGCTGAATGCCTGTATGTTCCCCTCAGATTAGTATGGTGCAGCCCTCACCTGCGAGGAGATGATGTTAGAAGTTAGGCCTTTGGGCAATGATTACATCACCTCATAGGAGAAGGCTGTGATTGGGCGTAAGGGCTTTATTAAGGAGACCCCTAAAGAGCTAGCTCACTCCTTCTGCCGTTACAGAGGCAGTGTCAATCTGAGTCCTGGAAGAGGACTCTCACCAGAACTTGACCCTAACGGTACCCTGATCATGGACCTACAGACCCCAGAATGTGCAAAATAAACTTTGTTTATAAGCTACCTAGTTTCTAGCATTTTGTTACAGAAGCCCGAATAGAGGAAGGCAAGCTTGACATGAAAGAGTATACTCACAGTGAGTTTCGGACCACAGGCCTTCCTGCTGTGGCCACTTGAATACTACATCTGGGTGCCTTAAGTCTTCCCTTCCCACTTTCGCAGCATGGTAGCAGCATGGATGCTACCTGTGTATCCTCCTGGGAGGGTCTCTGGCCTTGGCAGGTCCCTGTCCTAAGAGCCCGGGGACTCCACCTCAGTTAGAATAACCTCTCAGAATAGCCTGTTTCTGTACTTATCTGTACACTTCCAGACCTTCAGCTGCTGGCGAGCAAGGAGGATATCTTATTGCTGAATCTTTACTACTTGTAATTCCTGGAACATGGAAGGGGGCACTAAATATTCTCACTCAATTGAATTTAATAAAGTTTCAACTTTTTGAAATAGAAACAGAAATTGAGATCGAATATTTCTTCTAATCCAATTTTCTCTTATGGAAAGGGAGATCAAGGCGTTTGTCATATTTTTTATATTTTTTCCTAAATCTTGTTTACTTTGGCTTTGGCTAGCTCTTGGGGCAGAGAGAGAGAGAGAGAGACAGAGAGAGAGAGAGAGAGGCAAAATTCAGCTTTTGTGACTTTTGATTAATTACATAGTGGACTTTTTTGGTACCCGGGGATCAAACTTAGGACCTTATGTTTGCCAGGCAGGTGCTTATGCCACTGAGTTGTATCCCTGGCCCTAGATTTTGGTGTTTATTTCATCTTCTGCTTCTCAGATATTATCCCACCATCAGCATACATGCTACCATTTGAGGATATTGAGTTACATCCTTTGTATGCTAAATCTTAGTTAATCCTTTTGAAAACCCTGCTAAATAGGTATTATTGGTATGATGTATGATGTCTATTTTATAGTAGAAACACACTGAAGTCCAGTGAGTAACTTGACTAGAGTCATAGCAGGACGAGGATTGAACTTGGGCCTACAGGACTCTGAAACGTGGCTTCTGAATGTCACATCGAACTCACATGTTCTTTCTCGTTCTCTCCCAACCCCTCTGCTGTAGTGCTGGGATTTTTGAGCCCAAGACCTTACACACACTGAACAGCTACCACCGAGCTATACTCCCAGCCCCTAAATATAATTTAAGTTTTCTTAAATTACATTAAGGGGAAATTCTGAGAAAGAACATGTAATTCAGTCTGACTAAATGCTCATGGAACACTTACTAGAATTCTGTGGAGGTGCAGGATTACTCTCTCGAAAAGGAAGGAAGGAAGGAAGGAAGGAAGGAAGGAAAGAATGAAGGAAGGAATGAAGGAAGGAAGGAAGGAAGGAAGGAAAGAAGGAAGACAGGAAGAAGGAAGACATGAAGACAGCACTGGAAAGCCTGGATTAGGGTGACACAGTGAACAATCTACAACACAACATACAAAGAGCCACTCACCCTCCAGATGCCAACCTTGCATTGGGCCTACAGCTTCACAGGCTATGAGCCCTGTCTGTCTGGCCCTGGCTTCCCACTGCCTTTTGCTCTTGGGGAGCTCAGTGTCTAGCAAAGATCCCCTTTCAGTGTGGGTTGCAGCCGAGGAGAAAAACCACACGCTGATTTGAAGAGGGAATGTTTAATATAAAAATTATTAGCCAGCAGACAGCTCCAAAGGGAGAGAATGTGGCAAGGGAGGCCAAGGAGCTTTGACCTTCAGGACAAGAGGGAGGACTTTGTTTTCCCTCAGGGCTGTGCTGGAGTGAGCGTGACTTGCCCTATTTATTGGGCAACGTTACACTCTGCAGCATTTCCCTTCAGATCACCCCAGGCATTTGGGCTATTTAAAAAATCTAAATAACATCTCCATCCAACTAACATTCCAAGAAAGAAACGTTTTAATCTGCCTTTTCCCAGAACGGCTTTTAGGTCTTGGAGCACAAGAAGACTGGGTGATGGGCGATGTATGGTATCTGGAGATTTATGGGAATTCGAAGTTTTGGCAAAGGTACATATACAGCTCAAGGAAAAATTAAATATAATTTGATATCACACAAACTACCCAGTAGAATTTGAAATGCAGGTCAAATCACAACAGCTGCTTGTTATCTTTCGTTTAAACTACAATAACAGAATTGCTTAAACAAATTACCTTCCTTTCTAAGACTTTCGAAGTATTTAATATTTGCATAATGATTAATCTCCAGCTCCAGAAGAAATTCCCAAAGGGGAGACAACACAGAAGCAATTTAAATTGCAACAATATGGGAAAGAGAAAGGAGGGAGCATGCCAAATCCTCAGATTTGGGGCCTATTCTCAGGAGAAATCTAAATAATAGTGGGCACCCTTTGTTAAATACTAAAAGTAGGACAGGATAGCCAAGAAAACACAGTCTCAAACATTCGGCCACTACATAACAGCTAGTCAAAGGTCAGCAGCAATTAAGGAATTAGACCACATGTTTATGGAACAGTAGATCTTGAATATTTCAGCAAAGTTTTTTTCCTTGTACCAGGAATCGAACTCACGACCTCTCGCTTGCCAGACAGGCGCTGTGCCACCAAGCTATATCCCTCGCCAACAAGGTTTTATTTTGTCCTTTGAAAGGGCTAAATCCTTATTCTCAGAACCCTGGAAATTCCTCTCCCATTCTTTGTCCCCCAATCTGAGGAAAGTTCTGAATATTTTCTTTATCTTGTTTCTTTGTCTTTAAAGTAAAAAAAATATTTTGAGACAGGATCTCACTATATAGTCTAAACTGACTTTGGACTCACTGCCATTAGGTAGCCCAAGTTGACCTTGAACTCACAGTCCTCTGGCCTTAGCCCCCAAGAGCTGGAATTATGGGTATATACCACCATGCCCAGCTTCTGAATATTTTCTTCTTCATAAAGGGCCTTTACTGGCTGTTTATGGGCTATGGTTTTGGTGGGTGCTGGGAAATTTTTGGCTGTGGAAGGCAGCAGGCTTGAGGTATACTCCTCCCCATCTGTAGAGATGGGCTAAATCAATGGCTCTTGACCTGACTACACTTTAGAATCACGGGGCGAATAGAAATAATACCTCAGGTTGTTCCTCACCTCAGGCCAATTGAATTGAGATCTTTCGTAGGTAGACCAAAAGGTTGGTACTTAAAAAATATCCTTCCAAAGTCTATGATTTGGATGTGGTTTGAGCACGTCCTTCAAGGGTTCAGGTGTTGGAGGGTCGGGCCTTAGTGTAGGGATATCGGGAGGTCATGGGCCTTTAAGAAGTGAGGGTTAGTGGGAAGTCCTTAGGTCACAGGGGTTGGGTGTAACTCTCCAAAGGGCTCTCGTGCGACCCCTCAGCTCTCTAGTGAGTGAGCTGTCACAGATGTGAGCCTGACACATGGCTTCCGGTTTTTGGAAGGAATCACTTCTTCTCACACGTACTCCTGCCCTGTGACTGTCACCTCCCAGCAACCTCTCACAAGAGGACAAACGGAGGCCCCCATTGCTTCTGTCCTGGACTTTGACCCTCCAGAACTAAATGAATCTCTTTTGTTTGTAAAATATGTCTGCCTCAGGAATCTCTTTATAGTAATAGAAAAGACTAATATGCCTAGTGACAAGAATATGCAGCCAGGGCTGAAAAGCACTTCTTATTCTAATGCCTGGTGCATCGATACCTCTGTGATAAACATCCTCATCTAGAAATCTTTGTGCACATTTAAAAAATTTTTCCTAGGGGTGGGGGTTTGGTTCGGTGGTGAGACGCTTGCCTAGCATGGTTGAGGCCCTGGGTTTGATCCCCAGCTGTGAAAAATAAATTAATTAGACATAAAAAGTATTCTTAGTTGGATAAACTCTTATTGAGAGTCTACTGCCTGTGAACATTTATATGTATTTGGACTAACATGGAAGCAGACAAAAATGAAAGCAATTATACTGAGGTACAGAGGTAAAGGGAATTTTCCCCTAGCATTTCTAAAGTATCATATTGTTTTCATGATAAAATCACTCTCGCTGCTCTCCCTTTTTTCTCTTTTGGGTGTGAGGTTGCTTTTAGATGGGTATTAAAGGCTGACCTTGAATATAGAAAACATCTTGGTCATTTGTTTAGAGCTTGTTTTCTCAAACAACTTTCTGTCTCTTTGCTCTGAAAGGGTAGTTCATGAAAGAAGTTGAAAGTTCTGTGTGAGAATTCACATTTTCATCATTGAGGGCCTAATATAAAGTGGTCATTCAGTGCGCATTCACTTATGAGGACTAAACATATCTCATGACTCAGTTCTGAAACCCAGTACTAAATGCATAGGTCATGGGTAATATTCATCAACCCTGGCCACTATAAATATTCATCTAACGTGTGTCTTCATTAAAGGGCTTTATTAATGTGTTTAAAGATATTTGTGGGGAAAAGGAAAGCAATGCATTCTATACTTACTACTATTTGAAAAGGAACATTATTTTTAGAGTACTCTGATAAAACTCATTAATAAAAAGGAAATTTCCCTTAAAAAGTTTTCTGGGTATAGCTCAAACATAGGGATATAGCTCAGCAGCATAGCACCTGCCTGGCAAGTGCAAGGTGGTAAGTTAGATTCCCTGTACCAAAAAAAAAAAAAAAAAAAAAAGTAGTTTTCTGTTTTCAATCTAACTGCTAATATTTTTGGTTTTTGAAAGGACATCAGCCTCTGATAGGCTATGCAAATAGCCCAGTTCAGAGGAGAGTAATATAAAACAGTTTTCATGAAAGGTTAGATTGATGCTCTACTGATAGTAGTTTGGAGCTGTTTTACTAGCATCAAGAGATGGTAGATATTCCTTCCCTGGTGTCTTTTCAGATGAATAACTCATCGTAAAGACTGTTGGGTGGGCTTAGTATACAGTCTGTAAATAAGATACTATAGTGAATGGCAAACTCTTTCTCTAAAGGTCACATAGCACATAGTTTAGGTTTGACTACTCAAGTCTGGAACTGTAGCACTAAAGGAGTCATGGAATATGTACATACATGTGTCTGCTTTCCAGAACTCAGGGAGCAGAGAGGATTGGCTTGTGGGCCACAGTCCATTCGTGAAAAGGAGCAAACCCAATAAGATGTTATACTGACTCTCAGATTGCAGTGGGAGGTTGTCAGGAAGGAATGGAAATTTTAATTCATTCTGTAGAGGCCATGAGTTCATTCTGATAGGAAAAATCATGAGAAATTGTGAATAATATTTGAGCAGTAATAGCAATCTTTACTAATTATTGTTTACTGAGAACTCAGTGGTTGACATGTGCTGTATCATATAATCTTCCTAGTAACTTTGGGGGTATATATTATTATAGTCCCATTTTGTAGGTGAGGAAATTGAGGTATGGAGAGGTTACATAAATTTCCCAAAGACATACAGCTAGTAAATAGTATAGTTGAGATATGATAATCTAACTTCATCGTCTAACAACGGCGAGTTACCGCTTCCCCATAGAGGGCAGATTCAAGTGCAGTCGTCACTCTTGGGAGGGAATAGAGGGCTCTACATAGATACAGCGATGTCTGCATAGGTTGTAGGGGTTCATCGTACTGGCCTGGGGTAGGTATAGTGCCCTGAGCTGTTTACTGCAGAGAGATGAATTTTCATGGGTCTCTCATATTTCTGTGTCTTCAAGCAGGGGCACTGAGAACCTTTTGTTCAGGACTGCTTTTTCAAGGATGCTTACATACTGAACAACTTTAGATGATAAAGTTTCCCTCTAGAACAGAGAGAAGGTCTCTTTGCTGCAAAGTACTACAAAGACAATGTCCCCATTCAGAACATAGTTGGGCAAATTTGCTTATAGCCTATTATAAAGACTGAGGAAGCACACACGTGTAATCCCAGGACTCTGGGAGACCGAGGGAGGGGACTTGTTGAGTATGGACCCAGCCTAGGCAACTTCACAACTTGGTGAGATGCTGTCTCAAAAATAAAATAAAATAAAAAAAAATAAGAAGGACTAGGCGTGTAGTGAAGAGTAAGGCCCTGGGTAGAATCCTCAATATTGAAATTGCTGAAAAAAAAATAACAAAGATTGGGAGTCTTCTTCAACCGTGATGGAAGGAACCTGCTGTGTGCAGTGTCCACTTGGGAGACTGTGTGTCACTCCCTTGGAAATTAGGGGCAAGGGAAGAGATGGTAACATGAATTTCGTGTTGTTTGCTATACTGAGGGCAATAACGTCCTTTGTCTTTGGCCCAGCAGTCTCAGGTCTCTGCTAGCATGCACGAATCTGTGGCAGGCTAACTTGTTATCTTGCAAGCCAGGTAAAAAACTCAGACCTTTCACAGTTCTTGACATACACAGGAAGCACAGCAGGTCATGAAGTCTGGTCTCAGGATCAAGGCTGAACGCTTTTAGTCTGCCTTTGTGCATTGTTTAATTATGGATGAACAAGGGCCAGAGGCCTGCACTGAAGCTGCAGATGGGCAAGCCCCTGCAAACACCTGCGGCTCTTGATTGCCCGACTGTCAGGGGGCTTTGCTTCTCTGAGAAGTTCTGAAACAGGTCACACAGAGATCGAGATGCACGGTTGATTCCATGGAATGATTTTCAGTGAATCATAGCTGTAAGACAAGTATCACATTCCATAAAACTAATGCAGTGCAGGGGGCCCCCAACCTAGCTGCTCATCAGAATTGCACGGTAACATTAAAACAGCAATGCAGTAGATTCCTGAACATTTTGGGGGAAAGGCTCAGACATCAATATTTTATGAAAGTTTCTGAGATTGTTTAGGTGCAACCAGTCCTTGCACTGTTTTGATATGCACTGAATTCTATTGCAGACAAATCCTCTTCCATGCCATTTGTTCTTCATTTGCTGCAGAAGAATTGTGCTGTCTAATGTGGCGGCAGTGAGCCCTATGTGTCTGTTTAAAGTGAAACTTATACAGACTTAAAGTTCAGTTCCTTAGCTGCTTTAGCCCCATTTCAGATACGTGACAGAAAAGTGTGGCTAGTGGCTCTGGTACCATAGGCCACAGCCATGGAACATTCCCTTCACCTCAGAAAGTTCCATTGAGTAGAGTTGCTTTAGAATATTTTAACACACCAGAAAGGCAGAATACTATCAAGGCCTACTGGGATTGCACCAAAAAGACTCAGGAACCAACACAAATAAGCTTCTATTGGCCAGAGATGGGATGATTTGAGCATTAGTTAGAATGATAGCTAATGAACTTTAATATATGAAACACAGTTAAACCTATTAGTTCATAATCACATTCAAAAAAGTGAATAGTGACTTTTGGAGAATGTAGGAAGTTGGAAAATAAAGGGTTGGGAAGCATTTAATCCATTCTGTTTATAAATCAAGACTGGGTAGACGCTTGAGCTAGTTTTGAGATCCTCAGCAGAAGGCTCATTAGCAGGTCTGAGGACTGAACACCTGTTGCCCTTCGGAGCACCCAGTTCCATATGTCCTCGTATTGGCTTTTCTTCGTTCTTTCACGCCCCGTGTGCTGCACTCCTGTTCTCTGGGGCCACCCCAGGGATAAATAAGTACTGCACGAAGAGCTCTCTCTCGGGCTCTGCTTTGGTGGGTGGACTGGGGACCCAGGTTAGAACAGCCTTCTAGTTCAAGTGCAGGAAACAGAGCCTACCACCCCTTGGCGTATGGATTTGGTTGCTTGGTTCAGATTATGCTCCTGACCAAATCTCCTGCGAGGGACTGTTCTTTTCAGAGATGGAGGTAGGACTTGAGGTCTGGCAAGTAGAAAGGGATGATAGCTGTGAGAAGCCAAACTGAGCACCGACTTGCGTTCTAACAAGATTCGCCAGGTGACTTGTGTGCACCTTAAAACTAAACAGTCCTATCTCACAGAGAGTTATAATGATTTGTCTTAGCAACATTCTAAAAAGCGGTAAGATGGTGAGACCAAAGGTGAATGGGAAGCAGATCTGGGAGCAAGAGAACATGCGCTGCTATATGGGAGCGGGGCTGGAAGTAGAAAAGTGAGATTGAGGGCACAAAGAGTCCTTTAAATCAGCAATATGGGAAATGGATAGTATGTACCGCATGGCAGAGTATAAAATGCGTAATACAGTGTGGAGTGCAATAAACCAGTGCATAGAATGTGACAGGGAGTACCTGGCTTATACTCTGCACCATGAACCTGAAAAAATATTGCAGTAGGAAGATACCCCTCCAACTCAGCAGGAAACTGCCTTCACATCACTGTAGACACATAGCCATTCTCATCAAAGATTGTTAGATATTGGACCCACAGCTGATACTAGGGGGGGACGTCTGTGCGGGAGGCAGAACCAATCTTGGCAATCCACCGCTTCCTCCGTTTCCTGTGGGCTCTTCTGTCTTTTCTAAGCCTCTTACACTGTTCCCTCTAAGCGCACCGCCTCTCTCTCCCATGCAAAAACTCCCAGGGATAGGCATGGGGAACTGGTAGGTGGTTAATAACAGGCTCTCTAGGAAAAATAAAGCTCTGATGTGCAGTGTTTTCCAGTTTCCACTGCATATGTACTCCCGCAGTGCTGTGCGCCACCAATGTGATGTTTGCTGAGCACACACAGCTGGGAGATGGCACAAGCTGGATCCAGTAAAGTACAAGAAGTAGGTGACAGAAAGAAAGAAAATAAAGGGTGGAGAGGACATTACAGAGGTTTACAGCCTTCCCAGAAGTGAGATGGTGTTAGTGATGACCTGCAGTGCTTCCTTCTACTTTGTTTGCTGTGATTCAGAAATCCTGCTGCCTCTACAAATCCAAAGCAACTGTCCAGCGGGCTTGCCTGGTCTTGTTGGTGATGTGTTGGAGACCTGGCCAGATCCAATCTATGGCATACCTCTTAGCTTGCACATTATTGTGAACTTCCTTATATTGTAGCTTTGAAAGAATTTGAAACTCAGCTGGAGCCAACGTTTTAGAAGCTGGGCGAAGTGGCGCACACCTGTAATCCCAGCATTTGGGAGGCTGAGGCAGGAGGATCCTTGCAAGTCTGAGACCAGCGTGGCTTACAAAGTGAGCTCAAGGTCAACCTGAACTGCATAGTGAGACCCTGTCTCAAAACAGACCAAAAAAAAAAAAAAAAAAAAAAAGAGAGAAAAAAAGAAAAGGTTTTAGGACAGCAAGAGTGACTTCTATTCTGTATACACTGAAGCTTCTTCCAGAAACATCAGCTAGGCTTTGAGATGTTTCTACCAACCCTATCACACCCCCTGTTCTCTTACCCAAGTGGGGTGCCAGTGACCCCCTGCTTTGCATCCTGGGGTGCTACACACCCAGCTTCTTTGGCCACTGTTTCAACCATTCACCTGGTTTCCTCAGATAGCATCCAAGAGCTACACGCCTATTCTTTCCAGAGGGCTCCTAGCTGGCAACATAGCCGCTTTCCTTTGGGGACATTGGCAAATAATGCATATCTAACTTGCCAGAGACACTGGCAGGTAGCTTAGGCTGCTCCCCTACCCACATGCTGCCTTGGGGGCTCCTGGCGGCACTCTAAGGACCTGATCAAGGGGCCTCATCCCCTCTGGGCACCTCCTTAGCTGCACACCATTAATTCTCTCTGCCGCAGCTCTGGGCCAACCCAGCACAGTATTGTCAGACTCACCAGCAAAGCACACACCTGCTTCCCCCTCACTGCTCGAGATGCTTGCGTTTTGCTTTGCCTTGGAAGGCATCCAGTGCTAGAAATCCAGCTTACTACAGATAGCCCAGATAAATGCTTCTCAGTGTCCACACATGCGCACACACACACACACACACACACACACACACACACACAATTGTGCAACCTTTTTCTGGGTGTTGTATCTGACCCATGATGACTTACAAAAAAAGACACACTTCTCTGGCAAGTTAAAAGTGTTCATTTTTACCACCCTAGTATTTGTTTAAAATACAACATCTGAGTAGTTTTCTCCCCAGCTGAATATATATTCATCTTTGGATTTAGCATTTATTTAATTTCTTCTGAAATCAAGACAGCAGGAGTTGGTTTATTCCTTTTAATTTTCACTTTCTTCCCATAGGTTATCCTCCTCTGAGCACGTAGACATGTCACCACTCTTTGTTACAAAGACTGGGCCAGTTCCTACCTTTTAGAACATTCTACATTCTGACAAAAGTACTCCAGGGGGCTCAGCTCATTCCCTACAGCTTTTGGGTCTGCCCAGGTTGGGAAAGGCACTGGTCCTGAGGTCAGTGTGTCCTTCCTGCCAGCTGAGAGCCTTGTTCCATCCACTGACTCTTGCCCTCCGAGTGCAGGACAAAGGTCTCTGGGCTGAAAAATGCCTTTAATTCAAGTGCAGATTAAACAAGGGAATCCCAGCCTTTTGCTGTCACACTGGAGAGGTTGACCAAGCCTGAGCAGCCTTGACCTTTCCGCTTTCTCTCAGATGTCCAGTGAACTTGCATCCAATTTATCCCACCGGCCTCCATGGAGAGCTTCGTTCCATGATGGCTCTGGTGAGTTTGGAAGGCTGCCAATCTAGACACAAAAATGAGAGGGCCTGGGTGGCGGGGAGATTCTCCCAAAGTTCATGCTTGTCAGAAAGAGGAATATCATCCGAATGGCTCTGAAAGAAAAGATGAAGGGGATCACACTGTAAGCTGTTGTGGGATTAGACTGTCCAAGCCACTAAGCTCAAGATGAGGCGGGAGCTACAGCAGAGATCATACACCAAAATTGGGAGCATTATGAGCAAGGTTTTGAGAGACTTATTAGAGGAGGCCAAGTTGAATGGGCACTAATGAGCTGATGACCCAATTCTAAGAACAACTCAAAGCACAGCAACACAGCTGTCCATGCAGGTGGGTGCTGCTTAATTGTAATGTTCCCTCGGGCCAGGCATTGGGCTGTGGAGTGAGACTGGCTGACCCCTTCCCAGGGAACATGCTACCAAACACTGAGCTAACCAGAGGACTCTGAATGTGCCCACAAGGATTCTTAAAGTGCACTCAAACAAGTTCACTTTCCCCGTCTTTTTGTGGTTTGTTTGTTTGTCTTCTAAACGCTGGGAATCACGTCTAGGATCTTATGTATGCGAGGCAAGCGCTCTGCCACTGAGTTCCACCTTCCCTCTCTTCCTTGTCTCTTGGTCTTTACTTTTTTTTTTTTCTTTCTTTGGCAGTACTGGGGATCGAACTCAGGACCCTGCGCTTGCTAGGCAGGCGCTTATTCCACTGAGCTATATCCCCAGCCCCCTACTTCCTTGTCTCTTATTAAGGGCTTCCTTTGGATCGGAGACTAAAATACTTGTGGGAAGAGCTTACAAATGCATGAGATCTTTGAACCTGGTGTATTATAGGTACTCGGAAAATACTTTATTGGTTACCACATAACAGGGCTTACTCATCTCCTGCCGAGGCAGTCTGTGGCAGTGGCCTTTAAAGGAGTAGGTAGGCTAAGCAAACATTCAGAATGTCCCACAGTCATGTACAGTGTTAGTCCAGGGCTGGGCTGCCTCTCTGCTGGGACAAGCCTTCATCGTTTATTCCAACTGGATAAATGCTGGACGGTCCCTTGGCTTTGGGTAGATGGCGGGGGTACCCTGAGCATTACTGAAAGTCAGGGGGCATTAACATGTGAAATCCGGGAAGTAGCTATTCCCTCCTTCGCCTCACTTCCCACAATACCTCTCCAGCGCATTCTCTATCGTTCTGCCCTGTGCAGATAGGGCTTGCTTGGTTTGCCTTGTAAGGCTGTTTCAGGCTCCCGCTACAGGAACGTTTTCCTGCTGTTCTGCCTGGGTTGCTTTCAGCTTAATTTTAGTTCATTATGTCTGTGAAGCCGGGGAGGGCTTTACAGGGCAAAAGGCCCAATCACTGTGGGAAGAATGAATCATTCCAAGAACTGGGAGATGGGCTGGAAGGCAGCTGAAGGGCCGGAAGTTGGGGGTGGAAGTTTATTGAGAACAGTCACACAGGCACACACAAAAATCTGTCTTCTCTCTTCATTCCTCCCACTAGGGGGTGCCCAGCATCCTGGAATAATGATTATTATTAGGGAGTTGAGGTCCTATGGGGTACCTCCTAATAGAAGGGCACTGGCTGACCCAGGCTTCCTGTATTTCTGCCATGAGTTGAGAGGGAGGGAGGGAGGAGGAAGGGGTGGAGGAAGGAAGAGGAAGGGAGGGGGAGGGGGAAAGGAGAGCAAATTAGTAGTGGCACAAATGCCTCTTCAGCCATGGAAACTTCCGGGAATACCCTGAGTTCTCTAGGACCCATTGATCTTGAAGTCAGTGGCTGAAGTATCTGTGTACCGGAAAAGTCCTCTTGTGCCCGGGAGAAGCGGGAGCATAAGGTTTTACATTTGAGAGAGAAGAAGTTATGGGGCTAAGGGTACAGTAACGAAGCCGAGGGATTGACTGAAAGTTAGGAATGGAGTAAAGGTCACAGGGTGTGTGATGAAGATCAGGGCGAGGGGAGGGTATTCTGAGACACTGAAAATACCCAGACCTTCAGATGTGCCTCCTTAAACCTTTCAGGCGTGAATTTTTTGTTTTTGTGGAAAGAACATGGACACTGGATCTTGATAGTCATGAGTTCAAATCTCAGCTCAGGCATTCAATAGTGGCATGACCTTGGGCACTGGGGCATTGGACAACCTTCCTGATTCTCACTTCTCTGCCGCTCTTCCGGGGCAAGGCTGCATCTGTTTATTCCCAGAGGATGTTTTCCAAATGGATAAATGCCAACTTCCATTTCATTTGAATGTAGTCTTCTCCCTTTCCTTGTTTTCGTAGTAGAAAATGGCTGGGGGCAAAGACAGACGTTCTTACTGTTACGGTGCTGGTGTTCCCAAGCCTTGGAGTTCCAGCTGCAGCTCTGGGGCCACAAGGTCCTCCTCTGGGGTTTTCGGCCCAGGACAGAAAACTTCCGGGAGTGTGCAGTGTGTGCCTGAGGAGTGCGGTCCTTCCGACTGCGTTGTCGTTTACCTGTGACCATGTTTCAATTCCTTAGAGCACGTTTTCCCAAAACATAGGCCCTGGACAAGCATTGGCAGAGGGGCTTAATAAAAATGTAGATTCTGGACCCCCTGCACTTGGACTGTCTGAAATTCAAAAGTAATTATTTACCAATTTATCAGTTCTAGGAAACATAACACCTAAATCTGTCAGGGTGTGTTTTGTGGGTAAGGTTAGAGCTTTTGAGGAGACCTTCACCTTCTCCGTGTGCTGTTCTTCTTCATCCTCCTCTTTTTCTTTATTCTTCTTTTAAGGAAGAGTTTTTTTGAAGTTTGTTTTTTTTTTAATTGACATAAAAATTATACGTATGTGTGGGGTATAATATAATATTTCAACACATGTGTCCATTATGTAATGGTCAAATCTCTATGCTGGAAACATTGAAAATCCTTTCTTCTGGCGTTTTTTGAAATATACAATACATCATAATTATCCACAGCCATCCGCCTGTGCAGTCGCCCACCACACCTATTTCTCCTGCCTGTGACTTAGTGCCCTCTGACAGCCTTTCTCCAGCGCTCCTCCCACCCACTGTCTCCAGGCCCTGGAAACCACTGTTCTGCTCTCAACTTCTATGAGATGAACTTTTCAGATTGCACATCTGAGTGAGATCATGCGGTGTTTTTCCTTTGGTGCCTGGCTTCTCTCACTTACCGTAGTGCCCTGAGGGGAGACTTCTTGTTGCTTTGAAAATCATCCTCTGCAGGTGATCTGACCCTGCTGTTTATAGCGTCACTGCTGCCCTTGCTACTTACTTGCTTCCCCTAGAACTTCCTAAAATGTTCACAGAAACGATTGCTGTGAGGTCACAAGAGACCATTTGGGCGAACATCTGATGAGACAGAGCTCTTCAGAAAGGGCGGTGTGACTGGTTCCTGAGCCCCAAGGAGAACCCAAGGCAGCAGGCCCGCCGCCAGCCCCCCGACAGTGGCGGTGTCAGCAGCTTGAGCAGAGACTATTGAAACTGCTAGAGGTGAAGCTCAGCATTTTTTCCTGGGGATTAGGTGCAACTCAGGAAAGGCTGTTGTCCAGTTACCACTTCCCCTGTGTAGCGCTTGCTGCATTTAGACTGAGGGCTGGGATAAAAATTAGTCCTTCTCTAAGGCTATGGACTCTGACCTCTCAGTCCAGAAAAAGGCTCTGGATACTTCATACAGTGTTCCCCTGGGTGACAAACTCTGTGGCAGCTGGCATTTCCGAAGGAACTTGTGATGATGTGTCACTATCTAGAACAAGACTTTTCTGAGAAATGGCAGTCACATTGGGAACCACATTTTGGCCTGGTTCCCGCAGCCCTTGAGACCAGAGGGTCCGCCTTAGCTTCTGGGGGGGTCTCTGCGTTATGGCACTGCAATGGGGGCTCAGAGCATGCCAGGAGCTGCAGAAAGAATTTGCAGTGAGGATTCCTGTCAGTTTCATAGTGCTCAAAATAAGCCTGAAAGTGCTGCCAGAAAGGCAGTTATTGCTATGTTAAATCCTTTTTGGAACAAAATGTGAAATAAAAACTAGTAAGATACAACAAAGCAGGTCATTGTGCAGCAAGCAGAACCGCCCTGCGTATCTAGCTGCCTGCTGGCCAGCTCCAGGAGGTCGGGGCCGACCATGTAGAGCCTCCAACCTCCAGGTTGGGGTAGGATGGGGCAGGGGAAGCTGCATCCATGAGGGGGGTGCTGGCGGGAAAGAGCGCTCCTCCATAAAATATTTTTTGCCCTTCCCAATCTATTCTTTCCCTTTCTGTTTTCTAGGAACAAGAGGATCCATCTGACTCCAGTGGACATGTCTCCCTTCCCTAATTTATTGTTCGTTCCCAAGGCTTTCTCTCCTTGGGGTCGGTGTGAACAGACAGGCACACAGCGGGAGGGATGCAGGCCCCGCAGACAGAACCGCTCAGAGGCAGAGCAGCCCTTCCCTGGGCCCGAAACAAAAATCCACCCCAGCCTCTTTCCTGTCCTTTAGCAGGCTTTGCAGAACCTGGAAAGGAAATGAATTCCAAAGGCAGGAAATGACCCAGAGACCTTAACAATATGTAAAAAGCCGAGCGGGTGTTTCCGTCACTTTGTTTCAAACTATTCTAATCTGTGTCCCAGGAAGCCTAACCCAGGGCCAGATGGAGATCTGTTTTTTGGCATCTGTCATTCCCAGCTGGTGACATTTGCACGTTTCAGAAGGCAAACCTGGCCCCCACATCCACAAACTTGCAGAGAGGTATAGTCCCAGGAAAGTCCTTGAGTCTCTGGCTGACAGCACCGACCATCAGATCTACTTCATCTGCAGCTGAACTGCTGCTGGACTCCAGCCTAGAACACGAGCATGCTGAGTCTGTTCTCGAAGATTTACAGAACCTGAAATCCAAGTGCCTGGTGCTGCCAGAAAAGGCTGGCTCCCTCGCCAGCTTCGTAATCCCTTCTTACCAGGCGCTCCTAAAGAAACTCGATGAGTCAGAAAGGAAGAAAATGTGTCTGAGGGAGATCTGTGGGGTGGGCTGGCCTCTTCCATTGCTTCTGAAAACTCTTGTCTGTGTTCCAATGCCAGTCATGCTTAGGAGTTTGGTTTTACCTTTTCTGTTTCTTTCCTCCGTCAGCTCTCGCTCTGACAGACCCTTCATGTACCATGCTGGCGATTAGCTCTGCAAAAGCAGGAGGCCCTCTGACAGAGAATGAGCCCCTGCTGCAAAGAAGTGTAGACTTCGCCTTTATCCCTGAGGAGCAGGGCAAGAAAAAACTCCCACTCCTGCTTCCAGGAGGAACCATCGCTCATCAGCTTTGTTCTGGCCCCAGGGCGTGTACTTTTCCCAGGCTTTTAATTTTTACTGAACGCCATCCATCAGCCTTCCTACCAAAGGCTGGGTGCCAGCTGGAGTCTGAGTGGAGTGAAGTGGCTTCTGGGGTACTTATTCCAAATGAGAACCTGCCCACCCCACTGGAAAGTAGCTGTAGGTGCATGAATAAAGTGTTCAAAATGGTAAGCAGAATAAAGTTTAAAGAATACAGTGTATTTATTGACGTATGACTGATAGAAAGCGCCAGCAAAGGGGAGGGAGGAGAGGAAGGACCGGGTTCAGGGCAGTGCTCCCCTGAGTTCTGGCATCACACACCTGTCCTCCAGTGCAGAGCCATTCTCTACTACTATCTAGAATTGTGTTCTGCGTATTATGAAATTCGTTTTTAAAAGTGTCTTCTCATAAGCCTGGATTTATCCCTGAAAGGGAATATGAACTCCATTACAAAACAGTGGCTTAATATCAGAGACAGTTTGTATCAACTGCATGTAGTGCTTAGTACATAGTGGATAAAAGAAGCCAGGAGAACTTCACAAAAACAGATGTGGCCATGTCTCCTTTGCCTATAGAAAACGGGCCAGGTGAAAACTAGTAACAGGAGACAGAAGATATCTTTCCTCTGATTGCCATCAGCCAAGCAGGATAAATAGCTCATGTTATGATGACCACAACCGTAACGAAGAAGAGAGAGTATTGACTCAGAAGAAAAAACAAGGGCTTTTGATTTCAAGCTATGTTTAGGCCTGAAAGAACCATTGTCAAAATCCCTCACATGATCCAAGGGACTTTGGACTGTAATAACAAGAGCTCAAGGTGAGTGAAATAAATATAAACGGACAGAAAAATCAAGACTAGATTAAGATGAGATTGAGGATGGTTAATAATTAACAGGGAAAGTACCAAATTATATTTATTATTGTGCTTTTGGACTTAATTTAATTAAAAAACATAGTTAAGAACTATGTTCTCATTTAAATGTATACAACAGAGCAGGAGAAGCTGTCCTCCTCTCTTTGACACCTGTTTCGGATGCTTGGCCATTAGGGGCCACTTAGTCCTCTCCGGTGTTCACACATAAAGACTGGAAGGGCAGATACAACCTCTCAAAGATTAGCCTAAGAGACTTTGGACTTGGGCTTCTCAGCAATGCTGTAACTGTTAGGACTTCGGCAACTCTTAGAGATGAACTAAGTGCATTTTGCATAAAGTGATGAGTATGAATCTTTTGGGGCCCTGGGGCAAAACGTTATGGTTTGTGTCTAGATGTATCCCCCAAAGCCTCATGCTCTTAAAGGTAGGGCTTTTGGGATGTGATGTTTAACCAGTAGATTAGTCCAGTGATGGTTTATAGCTCAGTGTGAGGTTGGGTGGTGAGGCCTGGCTGAAGGTGATCACGGAGGGTGCGATTTGAAAAGATGTATCTCCCTTCTTTCTCCCTTAATCTCTGTCTCCGATTCCTGCCTGCCTGCCGTGAGCAGTTCTCTGCCGTGCTGCTCAGCCTTGGAGCCTGCTGACTAAGAGCTGATGCCTCTACAAAATAAACCTCTCCTCCTTTAAGCTGTGGGTGTCAGGTCCTGTCTCTCTCACAGAGAAAGTAACTAAGCCATACAACTTCTCAAGCATTAGCAGTGAGAAGTCAGAGCTATATGTAATGACAGTCATGCTTAACAGCAGATTTAACAGCGCTTGTTGCTGGATGTTTACAGTAGATGATCATATTTTGAAAATGGGAAAACAGAATCAAAGGAGAAAAAGGCAAACTCATAGGCGTGCCACAGCATGCTTTAAACGTCCAAGGAAGCAGAGTGATTCTTGATATCTATTCGACAGCGAATGAGCTCCTACTCAAGGACTCAAATGTAGTTCACAGTTCCAACATGAGATTGTGCTACAATTCTTTCAAAGGTGCCTTATCTCTGAGAAGATGGATATTCAGTGATTATTACAAAATACAAGCCCCAAGCAGAAATCAGTGTGGAAAGAGACCAAAGGGTCCTAAGCTCACAAAGATGTCTGGTACCCAGTGGACACCTGCATCCTTTTATTTATTTTAATTCCAGTTTCATTCTGAAGTTCAATTACGAATGAAAGAAAAAGGCATTTTCTTTCAGTCTGTGTGCATTATCTTTTAAAAATAGTTCAGTGGTTGGGAACTAACTACTAGGTAAATAAAATTTCTGTTAGGTAAATGTTTCGTTCTAAAGGTTCTGTGAAAAAAATTACAGAGACATTAAAACACTGTGAATGAAGACATTTTGGGAACATTAATTAGAGCAATATGAATTGTATCCACTGGGCAAAGGTTAAGCTTTTTTATTTCTTTTCATGAACTTTCTTTCTTTTTTCTTTCTTTCTTTCTGTTAGTACGCTACATATTCGCCCTACATAATGATAACGTTAGTGAAGTTTGTACCTGGATATAATAGATCTTAATTCTTCTTCTGGTCCCATTCCCCTCCCCTCCCCTCAATGCTTCCCCCCTCCATTTACGGAAGATTTGTTTCTATCTTTTCTTTCTATTCTCCCTTTTTAAATTCTGTTTCCTTCCTTCCCTCCCCTTTTCCCTCCTTTGTTGCCCTTCTTCCTACTTCCGAGTATCTAACCTCTGTTTTGCTCCTTACTTGCCTTTGGGTTTCTGACGCAAGAGAGGTGATATTTAAATTTGTGCGTCTGATTTATCTCACTTAAAATTACATCATACATTTATTTATTTATTCTAAAGAGAAAAAACAATAAAAACAATGAAACAAAATTTCAAAACAAGATAATATGAGCGTAAGAATGGCCAATACATTGCATATTGTCCCCTTCAAAGTGGTTGCTCAGAGTACAAGATATAGGTATCAAAAATTGGCCAAACAATATTAGCATAAGCTTTTCTTTTTAATGAACTAAGAGAAATTAGTAGTATAACTATCTTAACTATCTTGCATATACATATATATATATATATATTTTTTTTTTACTTTTCCCTTCCTTCTTTTCTCCTTTCTCCCATCCCAGATTCTCTTTGCTTTTGAACAGTTTCTTCCCATTTCACAATATCTATTAAACATTTTGGATCTTATTTACTCTTTAAGCTTCTCATACTGTGGAGACAATACAATGTTTACACATGTGAGTTTGATTTATTTCACTTGTGAGTATGGTCTCAAGTTGCATCCATTTACTATAGAAGTCTCCAGTTTTTTCTTCTTCTTAATGGCTGAGTAGTACTCTATTGTATAAAAAGACAACATCTTTTTTATCCATTCCTTGGTTGCTGGGCATTTGGGTTGTTTCCAATATTTAACTGTTACAAATCATGCTGCTATAAACATGGGTGCACATATATCACTGTGGTATATAATGTTTCTAATTCTTCTGGGAAGATACCCAGAGGGGAATAGCTGGGTTGAATGGGACCTGTAATCCTAGTTTTTGAGGACTCTCCCCACTGATTTCCATAGTGGTTGCACCAGTCTATACTCCCACCAGTAGTGGAGAAGGGTTTCTTTTTCCCCACAGCTCCTCCAGCATTTGTTATAGGTTGATTCCTTGATGACAGCCATTCTTTCTGGGGGGAGATGGAATCTCAGTGTTGTTTTAATTTGTATCTCTCAAATGACCAATGATGTTGAACATTTTTTCATATATTTATTTTCTACCTGTATTTCTTCATCTGAGAAGTACATATTCATCTCAGATGTCCATTCTGGGATTGGGTCTTTAAATTTGGGGAGTCTGATTTTTTAAAATTCTTTATAGATTGTAGATATAAGTCCTTTGTCTGAGGGACTGTTGGCTAAATATTTTTTCTGCTCTGTGGGCTGTCTTTTACTGTTAGTGATTTCTTCGATGTGCAAAGGCTTTTTAATGAGATGACATCTCAGTTGATTCTTTGGAGTACTTCTGGTACGGTGGGTTTTGTTCATGAAGTCTCTGCCTATATCTATGTCTTCAAGATTTCTACCTATTTTCTTTTCCAGTAGATTCAAGGTTTCTGTTTTAATATTTAAATATTAGGTCCATTCTGACTTTAGTGCATGGTGATAGACATGGGTCTAGTTTTAGTCTTTGGCATATGGACATCCAGTTATTCCAGCACCATTTATTAAACAGTCTGTCTTTCTTCCAGTGACCATATTTGGCCCTTTTGTCAAAGATAACGTGGTTGAGTGTGTTTGTAGTTGTGTCTGCTCCTTCTAATGTGGTCCACTGATCCTCAGGTCAGTGGGTTTTTTTTTTTTTGCCAGTACCATGCTGATTTTATCACAGTAGCTTTATAGTATAATTTCAAGTCAGGAATTGTTATGCTCCCTGCCTTATCTTTGTTGCCCAAAATTGTTTTTGCCATTCTAGCTCTATTCTGTTTCCAAATGGGTTTTAGGAATGTTTTCTCTAGATCTGTGAGGTATACTAATGGTATTTTGTTTGGGATCGCATTAAATCTGTATGACAGTTTTGAGAGTATGGCTATTTTCTCTATGTTGGTTCTTCTACCCATGAGCAAGGGATAGCTGGACATTTTCTGATATCTTCTTTGTCTCCTTTTTCAGAATACTGTAATTTTCAATGTATAGATCTTCTACTTCTTTTGTTAGGTTGACTCCTAAGTATTTCATTTTTTTGATGATATTGTGAAAGGTGTGTTTTCCCTAATTACTCGCTCTGTGAGTTTGTTGCTTGTGTATAGGAAGGCTATTTATTTTTGAATCTTCATGTTGTATCTAGCTATGTTATTGAACTTGGTTATTAAATCTAGAAGTGTTTTGATGGAGTTTTTGGGGTTTTCTATGTAGAGTATTATATCATCAGTGAATAATGATAATTTAACTTCTTTCTTTCCTAGCCTTATTCCTTTTATTTCTCTCTCTTGTCTAATTGCCCTGGTTAATGTTTCCAGAACTATATTGAATCAGAGTGAATATGGTGGACATACTTGTCTTGTTTCTGATTTTACAGAGAAAGCTTTCAGTTTCTGACCATTTAGTATGATGTTAGCTGTTAGTTTGTTATAGATGGCTTTTATCAGATTGAGGTAAAACCATCTATTCCTGTTTTCTATGGGGTGTGCTTATCATGAATGGGTGTCTGACTTTGTCAAATTTTTTTTGTTTCTATTGAGATGATTGTGTAATTTTTTTGTATATTACATTTATTGATTTGCATATATTGAATGATCCCTGCATTCCTAGGATGAATTCTACTTCATCGTGGTGTATAATCTTTTTGATTATTTGCTGCACTCTGTTTGCCAGTTTCTTATTAAGGATTTTTGCGTGTATGTTCATTAAGGACATTGTTTATAGTTTTCTTTTCTAGTTGGATCCTTCTCTGGTTTAGGTATCAGAGTAATCCTTGCTTCCAGAAATGATTCTGGAAATATTGCTTTCATTTCAAATTCATTAAAGAGTTTCAGCATTAGTGGGATTTAAATATTCTCTAAATTTCTTGTAGAATTCATGAATGAATCCATCAGGGACTGTGTTTTTCTTCATTGGTAGGTTTTTAATTACATTTTAAATTTTATTGACTGCTATCAGGTTATTTAGAATATGTTATGGTTAATACATTGTGTCAACTTGGGGAGTCTAGAGGTTTGGCTGAGTGACTGAGCAGGAAGTCAGGGTGCTTACTTTGTACACATCCTGAGCCTGTGAAAGAGGAGGGCATGGAGATTGTGTGAGGGCTACGCCCCCCCCTGGGTGCAGGTAGCCTGTTTACAATGTAAGGAAAGAGGCTGATTGCTGCCCTTCCACCCCTTTGCTGGTTCTTCAGAGGAGCTCCAGTCTTCACATTCAGCTTGGTCGTCTCCCGGCTTCCGGTGCAGATTCTTCAGCTTCCGCCTGGGACTCTTCAGCGTTCTGGTGTTGGCTCTCTGGCCTTCATCGTAGATTCATCAGCCTTTCATCGTAGACCCAACAGCCCTTGATACGGACTTGCACGGACTCTGCCGTGAGCTCCAGGCCCCAGGCCTGGGCTCTTCAATCTCCAGTGTTAAGACACCCTCTGCACACTTCCTCATCTAACTCTGTAGCTGACCATTGTAAGCCAAATTTGTAATTTCATGTACATTTGTATATCTTGTGTTAAATCTGTTTCTCTAGTAAACCCTGACTGATACATAATACTTATGTCTTAATGATTCAGTTTTAGTGATTCGTATATGTCCAGGAATCGGTCCATTTATTCTGTGCTTTCCATTTTATTAGAGCACAGGTTCAGGAAGTAAGTATTGATAGTCCTTTGTAATTCCATGTGATCCATTGTGATCTCACCCTTTTCATTCCTAATTGATTAAATTTGAGTCTTTTATTTCCTTTTTTTGATAACGTTGGCTAGATGTTTATCATTTTTTAATTTTTCAAAGGATCAGCTTTTGATTCATTGATTCTCTGTAGTGTTTTCTTAGTCTTAATCACGTTAATTTCTGTTCTGGTCTTTATAATTTCCTCTCTTGCATGAGCTTTGGGTTTGATTTGTTATTCTTTATCTAGGAGTTAGAGGCTCAGCATTGAGTTGTTTATTTGAGCTCATTCTGCTTTCCTGACGTGCGTTTATCACTGTGAATTTCCCTCACATGACTGCTTTCATTTCCTATAAGTTCCAGGATGTTGTATTGATATTTCAATTTAATTGTAGATATTATTTAATTTCTTCTGACCCATTGGTTGTTCAGGAGGGTGTTGTTTAACTTCCATGTGTTTATGCAGTTTCTGTGGTTTCTTTGGTTGTTGATTTCCAATTTCATTGCATCATGGTCAGATAATATCCATGGGGGTAATTTCAACTCCTTTGCATTTACTTAGGCATGTTCTATGGGCTAATATGTGGTCTATTTTGGAGAATGTTCCATATGCCATTGAGAAGAATGTGTATTCTGATGTGGTGTGGAACACCCAGTAGACATCTACCAAGTCCACTTGTTCACAGGTTTATTTTAATTCTGATATTTCTTTGTTGACATTTTGTCTGGCTGATCTATCTAATTGTGAGAGTGGGGTATTAAGATCCCCTGCTACAACTGTGTTAGTGCTTATTTGATTTTTCATGTCCAGTAATGTTTGTTTTATATAGTTGGGTGCACCAGTGTTTGATGCATATGTATTTATGATGACTACCTCTTCTTGGAGTCTTCTCTTAGCAAGTATGTAGGGACCCTCTCTGTCTCTTTTGATCAGTCTTAGTTTGAAGTTCACATAGTCTATAAATAGAATAGCTGCCCCTACTTTTTTCTGAAATCCTGTTGCATGGAATATTTTCCATGCTTTGACTTTGAGTCTATGACTTTCTTTTTGTGTTAAATGTGTTTCTTGACTGCAGCATATTGTTGGATCTTGTTTCTTGACCCAATGTGCCACTCTGTTTCAGTAGACTTTGAGTAAAGAAAATTACTCTCATTTCTGTGGGTAGGCCTTGTCTAATCAGTTGAAGGACTTTCAGGAACACTGACCTCCCTTGATGCAAGAATGACTTCTGTTAGCAGAACATTTAGATTTGACATCTCCTTCCTGAACATCCTCCTCACCCATCCTATCAGATTCTGGACACACTAAGTCTCTTCAATTGCACAAACCAATTCCTTAGTCAGTATCTATCTATCTATCTATCTATCTCTCTTATAGATTCCAATTCTCTGTAGAACTCAAATACACACCAATGCTTTAAAAATTGCAATAAAATGAATTTCTACAGAAAGGAACATGCAGTTAAATATTGTGGAAATACTGTGGAAGAATCAAGATGGGGGAGTGGTGAGTGGCAGCAAAACTCCACCTCTCTGAGATCTGGAATCCAGACCCTGGAAAATAGCAACTTGGGGAAGGAAATAAAAGAACAGATCACCAGGAATTGGGAAGGAACTGAAAGGAAAATGGAAAGCTACAGGAAGCTTGAGAAATGGACTGCAACACAGAGAAGGGAATGAAACAGTCTGACTCACTGCATTCTCCCCTCCCAAATTAGCAAAGCTTGTTGGATGTGGGGACAGAGGCAAATGACCGTAGTTAGCCATGCCTGGAAGGCATCACTGAAGAGTAGACTAACTAAAGAGATCTCCATACTACCACCAGTCTTTCCACGATAAGTGCCTGCAAACCTACTTTCTGGAGAAGGATAATATAAGGCATGTGTAGGTAGATGGATGTACCTTGAGAACATAATGTTAAAGTGAGATAAATCATATACACAAACTTAAATGTCACGTGGTATCTCTTATATGGGAAACCCTAAATATATTTTAAAGAGAAAAGAAAAACTAACAAAACAACAACTATGAAGACAGAAACAAAAACAATACAGAAACAACAAAACCAATACATGACCTCAAAACAAAACGATAGGAATTAACATTGGTTACTGTATTACACACTGCTATCTTCAACAAAGTTGCTCAGTCCACCAGATGTAAGAATGTAAGACTGATCAAACAATCAAAGACAGTAACAAGTAATAAAATAAAAAACACACACACACTGGAAATGATGCAGAGCTTCACCATCCAAGATGGTAGGAACTCAACAAGGGAAACCCTCAATATAAATAAAGAGCAAGATAAAAGATAGATAACAGGAAGCAGGGGGGTCTTTTTCAAATGGGAGGGGAAACAAAAGAGGGAGGGAGGGGAAAAGTGGGGAGGGAAAGAGGCTGGAAAAAAGAATTGAAGGAGAAATAAAAAGGAAATGAAGCTTTTTCGAATGGGGAGGAGACTAAGTTGGAAGGAGCAGGGAGGGAGGAGAGGGGCAGGGGATGAAAAAAATTAAGGTTTTTGTCATTTTTCATTTTGTCGCTTAAATAAACCTTAAATAAAATAGCAGGCCGAAGATGTTGTGGAAATGCACAGTTGTTATTTTTGATGTGTGTTTTAAAGTTTCTCTTGGTACATGTCTGCAATTCATAGTGAATACCCTCTCTGTGGGGGTTGGTCCATGTATATAACACTTTTTTTTTGCCAATAAACTATTTTTTTTCTTTTTAAAGACAAAAGAATGGAGACATATGAACCAGAATAAGCCATAAACAATACCAAAAATACAAAATTATACAGAATGTAGTAGAGAATTAGCACCGGATGCTGTATTACATAATGTTATCTTCACTTTAGTTATCACATAAACATTAAAGGAAATACCAAATTATAGGGAAGATAGTAGGGAATTAGCACTGGATGCTGTATAATATAAAGTTATTTTCACTTCTGTTAATACAAAAACGATTGAGGAAATACAAAATTATAGAGAACATAGAAGGGAATTAGCTCTGGATGCTGTCCTACATAGTGTTATCTTCACATTTATTACTCAGTTACACAGATGATGGTCCATTTGATCATTCAATTTTCTCCTCCCTCATCTCTGTTGCCCTACCACTCAATCAGTCTTCTTCCCTGTGATAATAACTATTCCTGGGTTTATCTATACCTCTGGACTCTCGCCTTGGGAAGAGATATAGCTGCCTCAGACCATACTATAACATACATGGGTGTATACAAACTGCCATGGTCGGAGGTGGAAGAGCACCTATGCTCACAGTGTACTGCCTGGCTCCGCCCCGTCACTGTGCTATGGGTGGGGGCGGGTCCAGTCCGTGGGGCTCCTTCAGCGGGGCCCACAGCGGAGCAGGCGCGAGGCTCACAGCGGAGCAGCCATGGGGCACGCGTCCCCGCTGGGGCACCCTCGGTGACCCATTCGGCTCTGTCCCGTTGCCTTGATACCGGAGGCACTTTCTTCTCCTCCTCTCTTCTCCGGATCTACAGTATTACCATTCCCCACCCCTTGCAGCTGGGCATTGGACGAACTTACAATGCTTGGTATAAGGGCTTGAAATCTCCCCGGCCTGTTCTCACTGTGTTAGTTCAGGGTATGAATTGAGTTTAAAGATTAGTTCTAGAATAGAGTTGGAGGATTTTCTCGGGTCTGCTGTACAGAGTATGTTGTTGTTTTTCAGACTCCCAGTCTGCTGTCCCTCATCCAATTTGTTCCTGTGGGTTCATGCAAGGTCCACATGTGCAAGCTGTAAGGAGACCCTCTTGGTGCTCACATTAATAGTTTGGGGTGAGTCCTGGAGACTGTGGATTCGCCCCATTGTTGCAAGGAACAGGCAGTGCTTGCTCAAGCTGCTGAGACTCAAAGTGCTCCCAGAGAGAGTTCAGGTGGGAGCTGAGTCCCCACAACCCAGCCCGTGCTTCCGGCCTGATGTTGGAGTGAGAAGGGCGTGGAGCCATGCAATCCACCTCCATCTGCGTCTCCCTCCCCTTGTGGTGCTGGAGCCCTTGTCCGCTCCTCGGCCGGATCCCTGGGAGCCACCGTGGCTTGCTGCTAAGGTTCCCTGCTGCTCTCTGCCAGTAGCCGCTCTCCCAACGGAGAGGCAGGGGACCACCGCCTCGAGGCAGGTGCAGAGCGGGGCATGGTGGGCTGTATACTAGTTGCATTGATTCTCTCCAGGCGCTGATTAGGAAGGTTGCCACAAGGTGGGGACTCTGCCCCAGTGGCTGTCGTAACTTCTCATCCTCACACTGGGTTGGACAACTGCTCTCGACAGTCACTGCCTCTTTTCCTGGCTGCGCCCTCCCCTCTCCAGCCCTGGACCAGCTCTCAGAACTCCGCTCTCCCCTGGCCGAGTTGGGAGGCTTCCGTGAGCGTGGGCCTCCGAAGCTGAAGCTCTTTCCTTTCCGTCCTTCACATGTTGCTATATTCCTATGTTCCTTTGTCTGAGTGGCATTCCTCCGGGAGGTTCTCTCTCTGCTGCCTACCCGGTCGCCATCTTGAAGTCCTCTCCTAAAATTTATTTAGTTATTTGTTTCTTTCTAATGAATCGACTATTACATTTCTAAAGTTCTGAAATGGCCAACAGCCCATAGAAAGATACCACTTTAGGCTCCTGTTTGAAACCAACAGCTTCAGAAAACTGCTGGCCTTGATTCAGGGCCACTACATAACACTTTTAAAATCTCTTTCCCTTCTCTTCCTGCCCACTTCTTTTATCTCTTGGTCCCCTTCCCTTCTGCAAAAGTTCCAGCACCCTCTTTCATATTATGTATTTTTTATTTTGCTTTTAAATTTATTTTTATTTTGTGTTTCTCATATAAGAGAAACTTGCAGTATTTAAACTTTTGTGTCTGATCTATCTCACTTAATATTATGGTTTCAAGGTGCATGTATTTTCCTGTAAATGACTCAGATTTATCCTTGTTTATGGCAAAGTAGTACTCCACTGTGTATAAGTACCATTCACTTATTGATAGGCATATAGGCTGTTATGACTTGTGCTTCTATAATCAAATTATTATATACATTTCTAAATGCTTATTTTCAGTTTCCATATTTAGCTTATCTATAATTGGTAATCTTTTGTGGAATATACTCTTAGTAGCATTGAATTCATAAAAATATAAATATGTATCTATATCTATACAAATATATTTAGTTTTTTCTTTGAGCTAATTTAAAATGTACAGAAAAGTTGCAAAATATGTAGAGCTATAATATCCCACAGACCATATACCAGTGTGTTTTATTCAAGTCACCCAATTTTAATAGCATATGACTATAGTACAACTTTCAAAACTAAGAAAATTAACACTGGTATATACTATTAGTTAAACTGCAGATGCTATCCAAATTCTGTCATGATTATTTAAAAAAGTAAAGCTAGCTCAACGATGTGCAAATTTAGTAGCCACCAGATTAGAAAATTTTTGCAGAATGGGCCGAATCATTGCTTTATTTACTTGATAGATTAGCCGGCTGAGAACTAGGAGTTTGACAGTCAGTGAGGAACGTTCTGCAGAAGAAAATACAAAACTCAATTAAAAACATCTCACAATACTGATCCGGCTAAAAGCATCATTTCTAAACTTGTCTCTCATTACTACCAGGAATGAATTCCTTTGAGTCTAGGAAGATGAGTCCCTTAATGACAACACAGAGGAAAGTGGTGTTTGGATCTGAATCTTAAATGCCATTCATTTTTGGCCAAATCTCTCTTTCTCATCTCCTGTGTGAAGTACGAGCGTCCACAGGTGGACCTCACCTCTGGATTTGGGGCCTCTGTTGTAACGACTACACAGGGTTCTATCATGGTGCCTGTAACATTTGCTTGTCGTGATTTGTGTGTGTGCTGCGAGCTGCTCACGGGCATGACTCCGTCTTACTCACCCTGGTACCTCAGTGCCTGCGTAATGCCTCAGGCAAAGCAACCATAAACACATGCTCACTGAATGAATGAATGAATAAATGAACGAATGAATTCACACGTGATGATTTCACATCAACACTTTCTCGTTCTGTCTGATCTCCTTGGGAAAAGAGCCCTTCCCTTGACATTGTTCCAGCGAATGAGACAATGCTGTATGTGTATTAGAGAGGAAAAGCGTTCAAGGGCCTTGTGTTTGAGACACGGGCTCTGAATGCCAGGTGTGACTTGAACGCTGAATCAGGGCTCCTCACTTCTGCAAACAGCACAGACCTGTGGATGCTGACTCACCTTACTCAGCAGACTCGCTGTGCCCCTCAGGTAATCTTACCCACCTCAGGAAAACAAACTCTCTCCCCAGGCCAAAAGGTGACTGCTACTGTCATTATGATTCAGCACTTCTGCAGTACGTGTTTGCAAAGTACTGTGTTCCTCATTCTTTTTTAAAAATTTAACTTTTTATCATTATTAAGTTTACTGGTACCATTTATTCTTAATGAGTGAGGCAGGCAGGTACTAGGTAATGAAAGGGAATTTTCTTTAGTTGGCCAAGGAGCTGATATTCAGTAAGTTATCAATGGCCGATTCATCCCTGACGTCAGTTGGGGATGGGCTGGTGCAAGGAAGGAAGCCCCCCAGCTTTTACAGGGAGGAAGTGTATAGGAAGGAGAGAAGCAGGAGACCGCGAAGGCTGGAGCGGGAGGGAAGGAGGGATTCCTCTCCGACGGGACGGAGCCGCCTTCTGATGCTCTGCCCCATGCAGCCGCTTCCCAGGTACTCTGGGCAATATCCACACCGGTTATTTGCCTTATGAAGTAGTAGACTCCTTTGGGTTAGAGCTGTTGTTTCTCAACATCCAATAGTTGAGTGATTACTTTTATGAGTTTTGGGGTCAATTTTCAGCTTCCTCCTTAATGTCTTTCCTGTCACCTTGTTCTAACACTGGGAAAATTACCATACTAAGAAAAAGTTGTTAGGATTTCGTGACATAAAAGCGGAGTCCTGAACATGCTCCTGGGAGGTACTGCAATTAGGGTCGTTAGGGGGACAGGGAAATCGCTGATTCTAAGGTCCCAGGTGCGGGACATCGATCGCTTATCTTCTGCGTCTTGGTCACCCCGCCTGTCTGTTGCAGCCCCACTGTGGCTCCTTCTGGCCAGGTCGGTGGAGCGGTGAAAGTTTTGAGGGTGAGGATTGGGAAGTGGTGCTTTCAGCTTGGAAAGAACAAGGTATGAGGTCCTTGGAGAGGATTCACTGTCTTCCCATCCTTCACTCTGACATTAGCAGATGATACGTGAGAATTTTGGTCGTATTGGGCAAGGGCAACGCGTAGTTGTGTGGGACACAGCTTAGAAAGAAGGAACATGGAGAAGATGAAAAGCAAACCTCGCTCCCAGAGGAGTGAGCTGAGGAAGGGTGGAAATGCCTTCCCCGCAGTGACTCCATCCACGTCTTGGGATGGGCACCTCTGATAATGACCTCATGCCACGCAGAGATTCTACACATTTGAAGATATGGAAACTTGGGTCCCCAAGCCCTCCAGGTTCTCCCTTTCTGATTAGATGAGTCACAGGTAGGGCTGAGCTCAGTTTTCTCTTCTGCAACATAGTAAGGCACCAAGAGATAATTTTGGAGCCTGAATGAGGAACCACAGCTTATATCATTTCCTTCTAAAATGATTGGTCTGGACTTCAGCTGGGAAGAGATCCACACCCTCTTACACACACAGACGTAGCTGCAGTTTGTTTAGGCAAGGATGATCTCAGAGATGCTTGATTCAGGGTTTCTGCAGAGGTACTCTACTGAGGGCTCGCACCTATTTTGCTGGAAACCCTAAACACAGAGCAACATGAAGCTTTTAACTCAAACTGCTCTATTTGCCACCAGGCGTCTTCGCTGTGCAACAGAGTTCTCACCTTCCATAACACCCGGGGTCAGCGACAGGCCTGCTTTATGTCCTTGGCCTAGAGGCAAGTCCCCCCGGAATCTGGGCTTTCCCGGCCCTCCCTCATCCATCTCCTGTGCGTACACTTTCTTTATATTTCATATTCGGTCTTTCCTTTGCAACTAGATCCTTCTTGCCAGCTTTAAGGTACACAGCAGACTCCCCTGCTGTGGGTGAGGCAGGAGACACGCCTCATGTATCCCAACATTTCCTTTTCCTCAAGCCGTAACAGCCTCGTTCCTGTTCACAGAAACCTCTACAGAGAGTACCCACACTTGCTAGCACTGCTTGTCCTGGTCCTGCTCACTCCTCAGGTTACTGTCAGACCAGCTCCAGCCATTAGCCAATAGAACAGTCTGTGCCAGGGTCCTTCACCTGCCTTGACCTCTGGGTAAGAATCTTTACTGTTGATTCCTCCTTCTCCAACTCTCTCCCTCTCTGTCTCTCTGTCTTTCTCTCTGTGTCTCTGTCTCCCTTCCTGTCTCTCTGTAGTGCTGAGGGACTGCACTTGGGGCTTTGTGTATGGCAGGCCAGTCCCCTACAACTGAACCACGCCCAGCTCACATGCTGGCTTGTCTTGGTTTCAGTGATGTAAGACTCTTCTGGTTTTCCCCATTGTGTAGCTTTTTTGTGGCCTTTTCCTATTCTTTCCAGGTAAATGGATGTTAAGATAATCATGGCTCAGCCAGACTCTCTTCTCTTCTTACTCTGCTTTTGATTTATGGCAAAAGTGTTTCCCCAGCTCGTCCCTCCTCTGACCTCTAGACCTACACACCCCACTTCCTACTCAACTTCTCTACTTGGAAGTCTCCCAGGCGCCAAAACAACACACCAAACCCAGTCTCTGGAGTTTGCCTCCAAACCTCTTCATGTTCCTGATCTCACCGTAAGGCATCGCCAGCCAGCGCCGAGCAGGCCGGAGCGCGGAGTCACCACCTTTGGCTCTGCCTTGTCCTGCCCACTCTGTCTCTGAATCCGCTCTTCTTACTTCCCCTCCTGCCGGCCTCTCAAGTTATCTCCTTCTCCCGGCTTACTGCAGAAGCCTGCTCAGTGCTGTCTGAGACTGTCTTAATCTATACCTCCCGCAACGTACCCAGAGGGATTTTTCTTTTCTTTTCTTTCTTTTTTTTTTTTAGACAGAGTCTCCCTATGCAGTTCACGCTGGTCTTGAACTCACCTATGTAGCCCAGGCTGGCCTCAAACTCACAGTGATCCTCCTGCCTCAGCCTCCCGAGTGCTGGGGTTAAAGGTGTGTGCCACCACGCTCAGCACTCAACGTGATTTCACCTTATCTTCACCCTGCCACTTCCTACCCTGAATGAAATGTTGGAAGTGTTTGGTGTGAGGCTTCCTCATTATTTTAAGTTACAATATCGCTTAACATGAACACCAGGCCCAGAGTCTCTCCAGCTGCGTCTCAACCTTGCTCCGCCTTGCTCCATTCACTGTGCTAGGGACGCCCGTCCAGCATTTCCTCCTCACCGCACTTCTCGTGAGAATGCCCTTCTTCCTCTTCATCTTGTACTTCGTCCACAGCCACCCTTGATGCTGTGTGAGCTTGATAGCAGGGCTTTCTGAATATTTATCTCAGGCATTAATAAAAGGCTGGGCAGAATAAAGCTCTGTGGTGCACTGTTAGGGACCCTTCTCCAGACTCACATCAGCCTAGTCACCAGCCATTTAGCAAAACTCCTCAGGAGAACGCAGATCCATATAACTGCAGTTTCACTCAACACATTGTTTTTCACTTTGTGTATAGGTGATATAATTACTTCATATGTTATTGAAATCTGGATTTTTTTTTTGTCTTTTTGAGACAGGGTCTCATTATGCAGTTCTGGCTGGCCTTGAGTTCACTTTGTAGCCCAGGCTGGTCTTGAACTCACAATGATCCTCTTGCCTCAGCGTCTCCAGTGCTAGAATCACCCTGCCTGGGGTAACCACCCCGGCTGGCTTTAGTAAGCTTTATCTATGGACTTTTTCAACTTTACTTGGCATATACAGTAGCTAAAAAAGAAAATAAGATGTCATTCATTGTGATCTTCTAGTGAAATAAAGCCAACCCTGACCAAACACCTCTTAAATTCTAATTTTAGTACATGTGTTGCCGAAGTGAGTACAATCACCTCTCAATTTCAAAGTGTTCGAAAATCATCATCTATATACTTCACTCTAGAATTTTCCTGGACAGCATGCCTCTCTGTGGCTTCAGATTTCTCATAACCATGGAAATAACTATGTGTAGACACACTGGCTCTGCCTAATATTTAATGGGGTGAGGAAACGTTCCCATGGGTGCATGTTGTCTGATTCTGTCTCCAACAGGATATCAGTTTCCTGTCAACATACAGGAAACTAGAAAATCGCAGCCTGATAATTTAGCCAGTGACAGGAAGATTGTTCTGTCAACTGTTTTTCCACATTCCTCAATTGGATAATGTTGGTGCAGGATGACTGCTTATTTTATTCATGATTCTGGATCAGCTACAAGGCTATCTGACTGTATAGCAGGTGTCACATATAAATTCTTTTTCTGTGAGTTAAATTTTCCCAAAATGTGCTACTACAGGAAGTTACTTTTTTTTGTATCAGGATTCAAACCCATGGCCTCATTCTTGTCAGGCAGATATTCTACCGCTGAGCTACATCCCTGGCCCTGGGAGGTTACTTTTTAGAGGCAATTTGTGGTAAGATATTTTCTAAAGAGGAATTTTTCAGAGATTTCTTTTGTTTGTTTGTTTGGATTTTAAAGATCGGGGTTGCTTAAAGCAAGGCAAAATTACTCTATGTATCTCTTTACTTATAGAAAGAATAGTCTAACGTTATGTTTGATGAGTGTTACTCCGAGTAAATAGGATGGAGAAGACCTTGGGACTGTAGGAAGTCAGCTAATGAGTGCAGACTGAGGTCAGCACCCTAAGCCACAGTCTTATCTTCCAGTTCTCTGAGGAACTCTTACTGACGAAGATGGCTCTTTTTGACTTCTCTGATTGATACCTTTCTTCTTATTCATCATCTCTGAGAATTTTCTAGTCATGTAGCTGGCAAGAGCAGGAATAATGCCACACTGCTGAGGCTTCTGGGTGTCCCCATCTTTGGGTTGGAGCGAAGCAAAGGTGAGAAAGCTAGCCTGACCACCTCCAGATCTCCATTTTTTTATGTACTTTTTTTTTTGGTACCAGGAATTGAACCCAGGACCTTGTGCTTGCTAGGCAGTCACTGTGCCACTGAGCTGCATCCTCAGCCCAGACCTCCATTTTTAAACTGGTATTGGGATCTAACCCGGGGCTTTGTGTATCTTGAGCATATACCCTACCCATGATGACACTCACAGCCCTGTAACTCTGTTGGACCCCGAGGGCCTCCCAGTGAATGGTGTACACTACACACTCATTGATTCCCAAACTTACTTCATTATTTATTTTCACTCTATCTCTACCAAGGAGACTACAATAGCTTGGACTGTATCTTACTCTGTTTGGGATTCTTACAATGAAATACCATAGATTGGTGGCTTATAAACAGCAACATTTTATTTCCTACAGTTCTGGAGGCTGGAAAGTTCAAGATCAATGCACTGGAAGATTTAGTGTTTCTTGAAATTTTACTTCTCAGCTTAGAGATAGTGTATTCTTCTTGTGTCCTTACATGGTGGAAGGGGGAAGGTAGCTCTGTGAGGTGTCTTTCATAAGAGAGCTAATCCTATTTGTAAGGGCTCTGCCCTCGTAATATAATCACCGCACAAAGGCTCCCCTTCCCAGTACCGTTACGTTGTGATCCCGTCTCAGCACATCAATTTTGGAAGGATACGAACATTCAGACTTTCTGATTCTTAAGATTCTCTTTTCTTCTGAATTTCTGCAGCATAATTTGACCCTTAGGCTTATTGGCCCTTCAAGAAGACTTCACATGTAGTATATTTTATTTATATACACGAGAAGTCTAATTTTTGTGTGTAATACATCTGCAAGTCATGTAATGGGGCTTGACTCTAACACCAGTTTTCACCCTGGTCTTAATATTAACTCTCACATTCCAGAATCTAGCAAAGATCCCTGCTCACATTCCGCTTTTCTCTCTCTCTCTCTCTCTCTTTTTTGTTTTTGGGGGCTGCATACTGAACCCAGAACACTGTACCTAAACACATACTGTGCCATTGAGCTAAACCCTCAGGTACTGTTCAGTCTTTAATAAATGTCTTTCATTATGAATATTACTCTGATCTTAACATAGGATAATTTAAAAACTAAAGTGGCCATATATTTTATTTATATTGTGTTGTTTAATGAGAATTATAGTGCAGAGTAAGCACCCCCTGGTACTGAAAGGCAGGAGATGAAAACACCTTCAGCATGAATTGCAGTGTTTCGTATACGTTGCAGGTCTTATTTCTATGACAGTCTAGGAAGAGAAGGTAAGCTCTATCATCTAGAGTAGCCAGTTAGTCAGCACTAAATCATGCTATTTCCCAATAAGGCATTTAAAGCTTATTCTCTTCCTAAAGATTTTTATCTTTCCATCACCCTGATTTTGTAGTATAATTTTATAAATAGCTCAAAAAATGAAATAAATCTAGTAATATAACTAAAACCCCTTAATACCCAACTCTACAAAATACCCCAGCTACGTAACTTGGGGAGCTCTGCATAAAATAAAATTGTGGTGTTTTTGCTATTAAGAATTTCAAGCTATGTGTGTAGCACATTGATAGAACGTTTGTCTAGCATGTGTAAGGCCTGAGTTAGATTCCTGCAACTCCAGAGCTCAGGAGAAGTGATCAGACACTTGATCAGTCGATACCTTGCCCACTACTCTCTGCAATTGCCTTACTGCTTAGATTTTTCCCATGACCTGGGTTACTGCATAGGTGCTACAAGTCGCTTGTTCTTTCCTTAGTACATTTCTGTGTTGTTTTGACCTTCAACCTGGTTTCTTTCCTAACACCAGCTTCTTGTCATCTTAGCATGACCCGTTCCACGGGGTTTCCTGGAGACTCCAAGAGGAAGACTGGTGAGGTGCCAGTGGAAAGAAAGCTACTTAAGAGCATTTTACAGATGGGACTTTTTCATTGGTTCTCAGGAGCAGGACAAATGATTTCCTTTCCATGGGATTTCTTCTCTCTTCTCCAGCCCCACATGGATGTTTTCTAAGGGTGAACTGTGCTGAACAGCCTCCAGACAGGTTCCAGAATATGGCGGATATTCATAAAGAGAGCACCCACAGTTCCATTCTGAAAGCTCCTCAAATGAAAATTTCCATTACTTGAATCCTCAGGAAATCAGTGTCCGATCTCTTGCCCTACCTTATCTCACCTACTCTTCCTCCGTTAACCAGTTCTATTGTTGGTCAGAATTTCATGGATCTGAGAATATAATAAAGAATTCTGTTTCCTTCCTTCTCCCCAGAGGCTGGGGGATTTCCAATCCCTCTGTTCTTCTAGACACCCTAAAGCTGAGGACATCACACCAACTTCAGAAAAGAGCAGAGCCAGTCCCTGTGAGGAGATGCCACTGCCTTGGGCTTGGTGCCTAGGCCGATCTAGCCTTGCATCTTGCCCACAAGCTGGATTTTGAGCTTTTTGGCAGAACTCAAACCAACCTGAAGAAATCCTTGAGTAATCACTTTTGAAACAAAAAGGGAGGGGACATGGATAGAACATGGGAAAAAATTTACATGATCAGCCCCTCTCACAACAAGCTTCGAGAGGTTTCAAAATAATCTTATTCAAGTCATCAGTATGACCTCCGCCTTCCTTTTCCTGAATTTTTCACCTGGACCTAAAGTTCAAGCCCAAGCCATCCATGCAGTCTAGGTACTTCACTATCAATGGGCAGCATCCCAAGAGCGATCTCTGCAGACAGCGCTCTGGGGACAAAGCCAGCAAATGGAAAAAACAGTAGGGTCCTTGTGAATTATACTAGAAGAGTATGGATGAGAAATGAAGACCCAAACAAATGCCTAAGAATACACCAGTGAGGATGGTAAGGGCCGGATGCAAATCAGACACATTTGCTGTGGGATCAAGGAACACGCGGGCTTCCTGCGAGAAGAGCTGTGTAAGGCGGTCTGGGGGAGAGATCGGAGGCGAGGCTGGAAGGAGGGCAGGCCCTCTGGGAGCTGAGAGGATGCTCTGAGGCGCTGCTGCCTTTGCTCTTAGTATTTTTTATCTATCACACATTTGTGTGTTGGTTCTGACTACTCTGTATTGATCTGATCTCAGAAGAATCCTTGATTGTAGGATTTTTTTTTTGGTCTTTTTGAGACAAGGTCTTACTATGCAATCCAGTCTGATCTTGAATTCACTTTGTAGCCCAGGCTGGCATGGAACTCACAATGATCCTCCTGCCTCAGCCTCCTGAGTGCTGGGATTACAGACATGTGCCATCATGCCTGGTTGATTGTAGGATTTTTTAAAAACATAAAATATGAATGTATAATATAAAACAATTTTGAATAAAAATGCCAGATGTGAGCTTCACTGCTTCCTTTGAGCCATATTCCTCTTCCATTTCCTTTTCTTTGATACAGAGCCTTGAATACTGCCAGGCTGGCCTTGGACTGGACGCAGGCTGTCTTCCCGCCTCAACTTCCCTTCTAGTGCATGCCTGGAGTCCCAGCTATTCAGGAGGCTGAGGCAGGAGGAGAGAGTCTTTGAGCCCAACACTTAGAGGCTTGTCTGGGCAACACAGTGAGGCCCTGTCTGCAAAAAAAAAAAAAAAGTAGAAATCGCGTTATGTTTTCTGATTCATGGCTATGTAGGCATTTAGTTAGGGTCAGTCTGGATAAAGTTTGCACTTCCACTCAAAGGAAAATATACTTTTTTTTCTGACAGTATCATACTTAGAGAAGAGCTGTATTATATTTTATGAATGTGGATAACAAATTGCATATAAATTCTGTGTGTATCTCCATCAGTACCTTCCCCCAATGGTAAGCAAGAAGCTTTTCATTGACAAAGCATCATTACAGCAGGAGTTTAGACCTCAACTCACAGGATTCTGTATCGTTAAGCTTCACACTTCTGATCAACACAGCACGAGGTGAGAGAGGCCTTCTTTCTGTTCACAGAACAAGGCTGTGCTTACTGCTCATGACCTCCTTCTATGAGGATTTAAAAGTTAGTTTCAAGCAGCTGTCAGAATCCTCTCCCTTTCTTAAGGCGCTCATTAGAAAATAAAACCAGATATAATTAACAAACAAACAAACCTATCTGCCTGCTGTTCTGACTTGTTATAATAAGTGTTATTTCTACTTACAAACAGTTTCCTGTCAGCATCCTGCTGTTTCTTTAATAAGGCTTCTGCACTGGGGAATAGAAAAGGTTTGCATTAAAATTAAGCCTTGACTTGTCATCGCTTCTTTTCCTCTGCATCTGCATGCAGATCCAGTTTGCTCCGAGGCTGAGAGCAGCTAACATGTCTAAATCATGGCTGCTGGAGTGAGGAGGGCCCTCTGCTCCTCCAGGTGGCTGATGGGTGAGGTTGCACTTAGTCTCATCGAGCCTTAGACAGACATCCCCATTTCCTCATTATGGTTTCCCTAGGCAGATTTCCCAGCCAGATGATGATGCTCTAATGTGCTTGATAAGTTCCAAAGGCTCGGGTGAGTGGCTAAATCTAGAGAGGGTTTTCACTCTCAAAGCTGGTAGGTGGGTTTTGTGAGCACGGGTGCTGTCAAGTTTAACTGTCAACTTGACTGGATTGAGAGACTTCTGCAGAGGTGACTGGCTCGTGAGGGTGCAATACCCACAGTGGACGCTCCTTGATGGTCTTGACTGAGTGGGCTGTTAGGAGGTAGGGCCCCGTTAGAAGAGGTGGGTCACTGGGGTTGGGCCTTTGAGGGTATCACTCTCCCTCTCCCTTATGCTCAGACTCCTAGTTACCATGAACTAAGCATGTTTGCGTGGCCACACCATTCCACTTTGGAGCTAACACCGTGGACTGAATCCCTTGGACCGGGAGCCAAATAAATCTCTCCTTTAAATTGCAGAGTTAAGTGGTTCTTTTTTCCCGGTAATCAAAAAGCTGACTAATACAGAGACTGAAGGAAATAATTACAGAGTTGCTAAGGTGGCAAATTCAACAGCAGAGATCAAATGTTAGGGGATTATGGATTTTCTTCTGTGGAGTTTTAAAATTAAATTAAAAAATTCCAGCAAATTCTAAACCCCTGCAAACAAAGACCAAATAGAATAAGGATCCTCCCATGTCTCCATCACTAACTGTCAATAACTATTTACTCGTATCTCTTAACCTATACCCCATCCCCAATAGCTTCTCCCTCCTGTATTACAGTTTTAGTATATGTGCTGCTGAAGTGAGCATATCCCTCCTATGTTACTTTTGATACGAATTCAAGACATATCATTCCATCTATTATTTATTTACTTTCGCTGGAGATTGAACCCAGGGTCTCATGCACACTAGGTAAGCATTCTATCACAGAGCTGCATACCCTCACTCTGTAATTATACTTGTAAAAACAGGCTTTATTTGTTAGAAGTACAAACTAAAAGAATTATAGATGAGGGTATAGCTCAGCTGTAGAGTGCTGCCTAGCATGCCTGAATCCCTAGGTTTGATCTCCAGTGCTGCAAAAGAGAAAAAACTTAATTTAAAAACCACATAAAACTACAATACTATTGATATCTCTAAAAGTGATTAACAATTAATTCCTTAATATCAAATATGCAACACTTAAATTTCTAGTTGTCTCATAAACACAAATTTTGAGTTATTTGATCATGATTCAAGTAAAGTCCCACCTATAGTTGATGGGTTTATTAAGTCTATATTTCTCTTTTAAAAATAAACTGTTTATTTTGGAATAATTATAGGTTTGTCTAAAGGTTATAAACACAGTACTGAAAGTGCATGAGTGCTTTTCCCCAGGTTTCTCGGAGTTAGCACCTTCCATAATCATGGCATATTTGGCAAAACTAAGAGATCAATACTGCTTTGTTGCTATTATTTAGCCTATAGGCTTTATTCAGATTTCAGCAATCTTCCCCAAGTGATCCTTTTTCTATTCCAGGATTTATTTCAGGAAACTAACACTGCATTCACTCATCATGATCCCTTGAAGTCCTCTGATTTATGACATTTTTTTAAAGTTATATCTTTCATGACTTTGACAGTTTTTTATGACTTTGGACAGTTTTGAAGAATGTTGGTCAGGTATTTTGTATTGGTCAGATATTATGATTTTTTTGTGGAATGTTTTTCTGCTCTTCCCATCCATCACCTAAGTAGGTATCTTTGTTCCTAGTTCTTTACAAGGCTCATGCCCACTGTGAAGACTTTTGCCATAGGTGGATCAACTTTCTAGCAGATTCAGTGATTTCCACTTGTTCCTCTCTGGTGCAGGTCTCATGATCGAACTAGAGTTACGGGCTTTTGGAGGTGAATACCACAAAGATAGTTTCTTTCTTACAGTTTCATATCAAGGGAACATATCAAAAATGACTATAAGTCTTTCTAATCTACCTCTGACTGTTTTTCACTATTGCAAATTACTTTCATTGTTGTTTCGCTGTTTTGTTTTTAGCAGCGAGAGGCCATGATCACTGTGTAAGCTGAGTAGCGGAGGCTGCCATGTGTTGGCGGTGTCCTGCTAAGGCACAAGGGCTAAAGCCTTGTTCTCCAGGGAAGTGGTCTTCTTTGAAACAGGGTCTCCCTATACAGTTCAGGCTGGCCTTGAGCTCATTTTGTAGCCCAGGCTGATTTCAAACTCAACAACTCTCCTGCCTCAGCCTCTCGAGTACTGGGATTACAGGCGTGCACCACCACATCCGGCTGAACTGTGGATCTTTAAGAGGTGGGGCCTATGGGTATCTTTAGGCCATTGAAAGGTGTGTCTTTGAAAGGATTTGTGGGACCCCTACTAGTCTCTGTGTCCCTGCATCCTGACTCATGTTGTAAAAAGTTTGCTGTGCAGGTGCTGCTCCCAGGCTGTCACACTGTTGCCAGAGGCAGTGCGAAGCTGACAGATACAGAGGCCTTTGCTTTAAGTGAAGGCTGCTTTCCAAATAGTCTGAGCAGTTCCTGCTTGTTTGCATCCCTTAACATTTTGAGACTGGGTAACATAAAAGTGCAGGACACCCTGCAAGCTGCATGGCAACATCTTATTTTATTTATCACTATTTTTTTAAGGAGGCTCAACTGTGTGTATTAAAGATACACACATTCACATTTGCTGATGCCATCAGAGAAAAAAAAACAAAACCAGTAACAGGTGCCTATAAGGGTATGGGGCAACTGTCAGAATGAGCGTGTGCTTGTAGACGGCAGCTAGGCGTAACGCACAATAGGAGCAACTGGGAGAGCACAGAGCATCTGTCCTTCCCCACAGAAGGAGTGAGACCCACATGTGCCACGGAGCACCACGCCGCAGTTTGTAAGCTGCCTCCTCAGGCCAGGGTGAGACACCCCACCCCCACCCCCGTCAGAGGGCAAGGCTGGCAGTGGAGAGCCAGGGTGTGACCTTGATGAAAGAAAGCAAGCACTGGAAATCTAAAGTGAGTAACGAGGACTCTGAGTCCAATCCACAACGACAGAGGGAGACAGAAGCCAGAGCGCCAGGCTGGCTTCCTCTGTGTCTGGTGTGGCGCAGTATCAGGTGCCCGCAAATATCTCTTCCACAGACACCTTTTTCAGTGTTTTGCTCCTTTTTTTGTCACTTCAGGAGCTTTTCTGTTTTATCTCCCCAGGACCTGGGGGGCCCTGGGTTGTCTCCTTGTGGCCTTGAGCAGCGCCAGCCAGGCCATCCACAAGCATTAATTCCAGACAAGCAATGTGAGGCACAAGATGCATCTAAACATGTCTATTTTCTCAAGCACAGTAGTATATAGGACTCTACATAAAAAGAAAAAATAGAAAAGAAATCCAGAACTATAAAGGCAATTTCCTTTGCAGGACTGTGTGACAAGGCGCCTGGAGACATGCAGGGGGAGGTGTGGAGAGACCTGGGCTGAGGGAGGGCTGCTGGCTGCTGCTACTACTGGGACGTCTGGGTGGACTAGGCTCCTTCCAGGACAAGGAATGGAAACTGGCAACTCTGGAACACCTGCCCTCCTGGAGCTCACATTTTTTTAGTGGATGAATATTTGTTCAAGAAGATGAGAACTGCTATGCAACATAAATAAAGACGGAGTGTGACTGTACATGCCTGCTATACCAGCTACTATGGAGGCTGAGGCATGAGGATCAGGAATTCAGGGCAAGTCTGGGCAATTTAATGAGACCTTGTCTCAACAATAAACATTTGATTTACCAGGAAATGCATTTTAAAAATTCCTTGAAAACTAGTTTCTACGCTATTGAAAGTTTTGATGAGAAGACAGGCAGGTAGATACACTCTTGAAGAAGTGCATACAATTATCATTATTAGACAAAAAAGACATACAACACAACCTCAGAGAACCGTTACAAATGGACACTGCAGAATCCGGGGAAGATGGCGACCGGGTGAGCAGCAAGGGAGCGAACCTCCTTAATAAACACCACCAGCTCGAGACAGACTTGGTGAGCGTGAATGCCGGAACCTCGGCTGGGAAGTTTAAACTGGGCGTATTTCTCTGAGATGCCGGGGGAGTTGTGGTAGGGCGGACCAGGCTGCCGGGGCGAGACGTGGGAAAGTCCCAG